>SKCR01035349.1:0-177222 GCA_019454045.1 Zanthoxylum bungeanum | reverse complement strand
TCTGGTTTTGCTGCTAGCCTCACATCCAGCCCAATTAGCCCCCCTCAAATCCCATAAAACACATCCAAATTTAAATAAATAAATATTAATTAAAACATTAAATAATTAAATAAAACATATACCAAACATAAAATAAACAATTACCAACCTAAACTAAAATCATGCCTAAATTAAATAAATCACATACTAAATCAAAAATATAATCATACCAAGTTAAAATAAATCAACCAATATATTATTCCTAACTTAAAATATTGTATTCCTAAACCAAGCCAATCAAATATTCAACCTTCCCTATCTAGCCAAGATTTGTCCCCACTCAATCTTTGACTTCCTTTAACCAAACCAAATCAAATCCATTAATTCCCTTAACCAACACCAAATCAAATCCCTCTTTAATTAGCCAAATCCCTTTCCTTGTCAAGCATAACCCTTTGCCTATAAAAAGAACCATTCACCAACCTTCTCAACCCTAGTCCCTAGTCCCTAGCTCATACACAACACACATAAAAATCACAGGAAGAACACACCCAAAAACAGTAAGCAAAAGATAAAGAGGAAACGGCAGCGAAACCACAAGGAAACAATAGCAAAAGACGGAGAACGACGACTCAAAACAGTAAGACAACGAACGAGAACAGTGAACCAGTGAACCAGGAGAGTTGCGGAGCATCCACCCTTCCGACGATCGTGTACCGTAAATCCGAGAGGTGATTTAAAAGGTTAGACCTGAGGGCACTTTTTCATTGGTTTATATTCGTTTTTTTATCATTAAATTCTATTCGCATGAGAGTCATTTATGGATGCACGGTGTGTGGCTTGAATGAAATGGAAGAGTGTCGTCTCTTGTGGTATATAGGATGGAAACCCAGACGTAAATTCCGTAGCCGAATCCGAATGGACGGTAGTGCGATCTGTACTTGGGATACAACTCCACGTACCACTTGAGTAAACGACACCTTCTCTTGTTTTGTGTTGCCTTCATTTATTTATTTTTCATCACCTAAATTCTGCATGTTGCTTATTTATGCATGGTTCAATCGAGCGCATGGGCTTAGTAACTGGAATGAAAGATCCCCTATGGGGAGGGGTTAAAGCCCTTTACCGCGATGCTTTGCCGCGCCGGTTGATGTGTGTTCGGTTGGATCCAAGACACGTTCAATCGGACATACTTAGTTGAATATGATTGTCTTTATGTTTGTATGCATGATGTGATGTGACGCGCATGGGCTTAGTATGTTGGTCTAAAGGTCCTCTCTTTGAGAGATCAAGAGCCCCCAAAAGGCCACCTTTACGGCAGTACTTCGCCGCGCCCCTTTATTTTGTTGTTTATGTATTGCGTCCTATTTCATGCATCAGGTCTGTTCCCGTTCGAACGCGTTTATGAACGCAACTCGAACGCGCATGCATTTTTGCCTTATCATGCATCATGTCTCATTTCCATTCGAACGCGTTATCAAACGCCATACGAATGCGAACCTTCTGTTTACTGTTCAAACGCGTTTACGAACGCTAAACGAACGCGCACACACTGAACTGAGTTTGTCTTATCATATTCATGCATAATCGCCTCTTGGTTGATCTTTCTTGTGTTATATAGCCAACCGTATTATTTGTATTCCTGCATTATCCATTCTATGTGTTCTTGGGATTGTATTCAAGCATGATTAGGCTGTTAGCATGTTATTTGGTTAATAGGTTCATGAGATAGTACTCAAGCATGATTATGTTGTTCTTAGTTTTCCATATCATAGGATTGAAATATGTTCATGAGATTGCCATGTGATGTTGCATGTTGTGATGAACTTGTTGATGTATGCATATGAATTTAGAAGCATGATATTTTTGTAAATAAATGTTATTTAAGCCTGGTTAAATTATTACTTAAATCCTTTTATTACAAGTGACATAAGTAAGGGACCATTCCGAACCCAACGGTTTGAGGTCTTCCCTTGCGAGGGGTGAGTGCGGCCTTAAATCTTTGTCCCGGTTCACACCGGGTGGCGACTCCATGTTATTTAGTACTTCCCAACTAGGTCGCGAGCAACGACGTCGCCCAGGTTCTGTTGTCCACAGTCTGGCGACTCCACTGGGGATAGAGAATCGGCCCCGAAATATTGTCTTGTGATGTTTGGATTTATGTTTTAATTGACATTGTCTATAGTGGATAAAATGAGGGTTTAATCAAAGGCATTTTAAGGTTAGGTAATGGTTTGGGGTCTTCCTTCATTCACTACCTTTCTAGAAGGAAAAGCTGTGAAGGCACCTAGATAGCCATCTACTTGTAGCCTATTGTGATGGACTAATTTGGAGGACTCGTTGTTTATTCCTGACAACAAGCGATAAGAGCCTAAGAGGCTTGGGTATTTAAGTGAGCCTCGCTCCACCTTCCCTCTGGGGGATCTACAACGGGAAATCCATTTGACAGTTCGTCACACACCATAGCTCATTGGCACGTACCTTAGTGTATAAAAAAGGGTGCGCTCACTTGGTTGCTCGAACCCTTGAGTGGGGAGACCTAGTTGTGGGCCATCCTTCGCCGGTGAGAGCCTTTGTCAATACTCTTACTAACCCACCTATAGACCGGGTTGGCTAAAGTAACAATTATTTCCTTGAATATGTGCTTGTGGACCATCCTCATTTGGATGCAGTTGGACTATTGTCAGAAATGTGGGTTGCTGGGCCATTTAAACTGGGGCAAGTTCACACCTTATGACTATTAGGCCAAAAGCTTCTGAAATGTTGATGGGTCACTTTGTAAAAATTATTATGTCATGTTTGCATCATATTTCTTTTATGTTTGTGTTTGGGAACATCGTTGTTTGGATTCATTTGGACCATTTATCATGGGATATGGGCTTGTTGGGCCATTTAAACTGGGACAAGAACACATCTTATGACGATTGGGCCAAAAGGCTTCTAAATAACAATGGGCCATTTTATGATTGTGTTCGGAATATTATCATTTGGATTTAGTTGGGCTCTTTGCCATAAGACATGAACTCATTGGGCCATTTAAACTGGGACGGTTCACTCTTATGACAGTTAGCCCGAAAGATTCTAAAATGATAACAGGCCGATTTGTTTGAGAATTTTAGTTGATTTAGTATGTTATATATGTTACATGCATCTCACGCACCCCATGCATACATACATCATGTTAACCCTTATGTTCTGAAAGCCATCATAGATTCCCGTTGGGTTAGAAAAAAGGGAAGACTCACCAAAATACTGAGAACAGACATGAGTGAATCAGATATTGAGGTATCCCGGATAGATCAGTTGGAAAATGGCTTCGCCAAGATTACTGAACAGTTGCAAGCCTTGACTACTGTCATGACAAATATGGCTGTGCCCCGTGCCGGGGGAGATTCTGAGAATGTAAGGCGTGAGGAGCCTCCGAATGGGTTAGGGGATGATGTCCCCACTTTTGATGATGACATGGCAGAATATGCAACAGGCAGAGTGATTGGGTCTCAGGCAGAATTTCAGAAGCTTCGGGATCAGGTTGAAACAGTTACCCGCAAAATGAGGGGTAAGAACGAGGATTTGCTAGATTATGAGGCAATGACCTTCGGAGAACAGCTGCCAGCTCAGTTTAAAATGCCCGACATGGCCAAGTTTAATGGGAACGGAGACCCGAGGGTCCATCTGCAGCAATATGTCTCAGTCATGAGTTCAATGGGCCTATCACAGCGCCAAGTCCAAAAGATGTTTGGGATGTCACTCGAGGGGGCACCTGTGGTTTGGTATCATAGCCTTGAGAAGAAGGTTAAGGAAGATTGGAAGGAACTAGCTGATGCCTTTCTGAAGCAGTATGTTACGGACTTAGAGATTGACTTGTCACTCCGTGATTTGGAGAACACTAAGCAGAAGCCAGAGGAAAGTTTCAAAGAGTATGTGGATCGCTGGAGAAGCCAGCTTTTGAAAATGCAGACTCGGCCCTCAGAGAAGGACCAAATCAAAATGATCATTAAGGGCACCAAGCCCTCTATTTATAGTAAGCTGAGGAGGATGACTTCGATGATTTCTGATTTTCGACAGTTGAGGGAAACTGTCATGGATATTGAGGAAGAAGAGGCTGAAAATAGAAAGTTTTATGGCCATAATAGAAGAACTTTTGGGGGGCCTTCTGAGACTAAGCCCGCTACTGCCGAGGTCGCTACCGTCAAGAACAGGCGATTCTCCAATCTTGGTAGGCCTTTGTCAAATGTATTTGAAAAGCTGAAAATGCAAGGACTCCTAAAACCTTTGGAACCTAGGCCATTTCCGAACCCTGTGCCACCATACCTCAACCTAAACCAGTATTGTCACTTCCATCAAGAAAAAGGCCATGACACCGACAACTGTACCCGCCTTAGGCATGAGGTCCAGAACCTTATTGACTCCCATAAAATACCCAATCCAGAAAAAGAACAACCCAACACACACATGAACCCTCAACCATAAATCCACTCAACCACCCAGGTTTCTTGCATTAAGATAAGGGATAACAGTGAAGAAACATAGGCCAAAGAAGAAAACAATACTCCGATTAATGAAGTTATTCCTCCTAGTTTATTTGATCCTGCATTTTTAAAAAAGACATTGATTTTGTCTATTTGTTCGAACCAGTTTCTTAAATGATAATAAAGACGTCCATTTCGCTGAATCTCTTCCGCAATATGAGTACATTTGAGAAAAGCATTCAACCGAGGTACTATGAAATTCAGTGATGTTTAGAACACGGGGAATCCTCGAATAAACAAGCAGGGGGGCAGTGAGAGTATCAGACTTGGAAGGGAATTAGTTCACCAAGCCGATCAGCGTAGACAGATTAAAAGCGGTGGCTTGCCTGAGGAAAGGAAGACTGAGCAGTCACCAAGAGAATTGGCAGAAGACCTAACCCGACGGGATAGGAACATTCATGCATGCATACACGTAAATAATTTTGCATCCTTTTGTGTTTCTTTTATTTTGTGTTCACAGGTTTTAAAGAATAAGAAAAGCGGCAAAGAACAAAGCTCAAGGGGAAGAAAGCCTCATATCAGTATAGTTTGAGAACAAAGCTCAAGGGGAAGAAAGCCTCATGTCAGTACAGTTCGGGAATAAAGCTCGGGAGGAATAAACCCTCATATCAACAGTTCGGGAATAAAGCTCGGGAGGAATAAAGCCTCATATCAACACAGTTCGGGAACAAAGCCAAGGGGAAGAAAGCCTCATGTCAGTACAGTTCGGGAATAAAGCTCGGGAGGAATAAAGCCTCATCTCAACAGAGTTCAAGAATGAACAAGCCGGGAATGGCACTCCAAGAAATGGAAGCACGGTTCGGGAATGAACCACCTCACAGTAACGGTTCGGGAATGGACCACCTTACAGTAACAGTTCGAGAATGGACCACCTTACAGCAACAGTTCGAGAATGGACACCTTACAGAAGCACGGTTCGGGAATGGACCACCTCACGATAACAGTTCGGGAATGAACACCTCACAGTGGCGGTCCGGGAATGGACCAACCCACAGTAACGGTTCGGGAATGGACCACCTTACGGCAACGGTTCGGGAATAGACCACATCACAACACGGTTCGGGAATGAACCAGGGGTCGCAGCACCTCACCACCCAAATCAACTCAACACATGGTAAGTCAAGTGGCAGCTGGCGAGCCAGGTAAGTAGAAATGCATTGCATAACTTTGATAGGATTGTCATTGTTGCACATTACACAAGTCCCATCAAAGTGGGGGCGACTGTAGGCACTGTATTTTTACACATAAGTCCCTATGATGAGTCTCATTTTGGAGACACTGCCTTTTAAGTCACGGAGGTCACGGGAAACGGACATCGGAAGGGGAAATTCAGAATAAACAAGGTTCACTGTTTTCGTTAGTGCTGCGTTCGTGTTTAAGTTCGAACGTCAAACGGATTGCGGGCGTTCGTGCCGCGTTCGAGGAAGCGTTCGAACGATGTCGGTAATTCTGGTTTTGCTGCTAGCCTCACATCCAGCCCAATTAGCCCCCTCAAAGCCCATAAAACACATCCCAATTTAAATAAATAAATATTAATTAAAACATTAAATAATTAAATAAAACATATACCAAACATAAAATAAACAATTACCAACTTAAACTAAAATCATGCCTAAATTAAACAAATCACATACTAAATCAAAAATATAATCATACAAAGTTAAAATCAATCAACCAATATATTATTCCTAACTTAAAATATTGTATTCCTAAACCAAGCCAATCAAATATTCAACCTTCCCTATCTAGCCAAGATTTGTCCCCCCTCAATCTTTGACTTCCTTTAACCAAACCAAATCAAATCCATTGCTTCCCTTAACCAACACCAAATCAAATCCCTCTTTAATTAGCCAAATCCCTTTCCTTGTCAAGCATAACCCTTTGCCTATAAAAAGAACCATTCACCAACCTTCTCAACCCTAGTCCCTAGTCCCTAGCTCATACACAACACACATAAAAATCACAGGAAGAACACACCCAAAAACAGTAAGCAAAAGATAAAGAGGAAACGGCAGCGAAACCACAAGGAAACAATAGCAAAAGACGGAGAACGACGACTCAAAACAGTAAGACAACGAACGAGAACAGTGAACCAGTGAACCGGGAGAGTTGCGGAGCATCCACCCTTCCGACGATCGTGTACCGTACATCCGAGAGGTGATTTAAAAGGTTAGACCTGAGGGCACTTTTTCATTGGTTTATATTCGTTTTTTTATCATTAAATTCTATTCGCATGAGAGTCGTTTATGGATGCACGTTGTGGCTTGAATGAAATGGAAGAGTGTCGTCTCTTGTGGTATATAGGATGGAAACCCAGACGTAAATTCCGTAGCCGAATCCGAATGGACGGTAGTGCGGTCTGTACTTGGGATACAACTCCACGTACCACTTGAGTAAACGGCACCTTCTCTTGTTTTGTGTTGCCTTCATTTATTTATTTTTCATCACCTAAATTCTGCATGTTGTTTATTTATGCATGGTTCAATCGAGCGCATGGGCTTAGTAAGTGGAATGAAAGATCCCCTATGGGGAGGGGTTAAAGCCCTTTACCGCGATGCTTTGCCGCGCCGGTTGATGTGTGTTCGGTTGGATGCAAGACACGTTCAATCGGACATACTTAGTTGAATATGATTGTCTTTATGTTTGTATGCATGATGTGATGTGACGCGCATGGGCTTAGTATGTTGGTCTAAAGGTCCTCTCTTTGAGAGATCAAGAGCCCCCAAAAGGCCACCTTTACGGCAGTACTTCGCCGCGCCCCTTTATTTTGTTGTTTATGTATTGCGTCCTATTTCATGCATCAGGTCTGTTCCCATTCGAACGCGTTTATGAACGCAACTCGAACGCGCATGCATTTTTGCCTTATCATGCATCATGTCTCATTTCCATTCGAACGCGTTTACGAATGCCATACGAACGTGAACATTCTGTTTCATTTCCGTTCGAAAGCGTTATCAAACGCCATACGAACGCGAGCATTCTGTTTCATTTCTGTTCGAACGCGTTATCAAACGCCATACGAACGCGAACCTTCTGTTTACTGTTCGAACGCGTTTACGAACGCGCACACACTGAACTGAGTTTGTCTTATCATATTCATGCATAATCGCCTCTTGGTTGATCTTTCGTGTGTTATATAGCCAACCGTATTATTTGTATTCCTGCATTTATCCATTCTATGTGTTCTTGGGATTGTATTCAAGCATGATTAGGCTGTTAGCATGTTATTTGGTTAATAAGTTCATGAGATAGTACTCAAGCATGATTATGTTGTTCTTAGTTTTCCATATCATAGGATTGAAATATGTTCATGAGATTTCCATGTGATGTTGCATGTTGTGATGAACTTGTTGATGTATGCATATGAATTTAGAAGCATGATATTTTTGTAAATAAATGTTATTTAAGCCTGGTTAAATTATTACATAAATCCTTTTATTACAAGTGACATAAGTAAGGGACCATTCCGAACCCAACGGTTTGAGGTCTTCCCTTGCGAGGGGTGAGTGCGGCCTTAAATCTTTGTCCCGGTTCACACCGGGTGGCGACTCCATGTTATTTATTACTTCCCAACTAGGTCGCGAGCCTAGGAACGGCGTCGCCCAGGTTCTGTTGTCCACAATTAGGATTCTTTTAGTCATTGATGCATATCACGATTATTATCTATGACAATGCATGTGAAAACCGTGTTCCTAAATGAATTCCTCGAGGAGGATATTTATATGGAACAACCAGAGGGTTTCTTATCCAGTGAGACTTCAAACTTGGTTTGTACGCTCAAAAAGTCTATTTATGGACTTAAACAGGCATCCCGAAGCTGGAATCGTTGTTTTGATAAGATAATTAGATTATCTAGATTCATCAAGAACGAGGAAGAATCGTGGTTTATAAGAAAGTAGTAGGAGCATGATAGTATTTCTTGTTTTGTATGTAGACAATACCATTATCATTGGAAATGATATAAGATTGATGTAAAGTGTGTAAGCCTACCTTTGCAAGAACTTCTTCATGAAAGACATGAGTGAAGCTTCCTATATAATAGGTATACGGCTCTACCGGGATATAGTTAGGAAGCTTATAGGGTTTTCTCCACATACATAGATAAAATGTTAGAAATGTACAATTTTACCAACTGCACGGCAGTAAATGTACCTTTTCGATATGACATACATCTTTCGTAGAAAATGGCGCATCAGACTAAGGAAGAGAGAGTTAGAATATCTAACATTCCATTGGAAGCATTATGTTATGTTATGTTATCTACGAGACCTGGCATCATTTTCGGTGTTAATGTGACTAGCCGATATCAATCTGATTCAGGTAATGATCATTGAACAGCCGTGAAACATATCCTGAAATATCTTAAGGGTACTAAGGATAAGTTTCTCATATATGGAGAAGATGAGCTATCAGTTAAGGGTTATACAGATTCCGACTTCTAGGGGATCCAGATGATAGAAAGTCTACATCCGGATACATATTTACCTTTAGAGGCAGTGCAGTTAGTTGGTGATGTTCAAAGCAAGGCTCAACATCTTATTCCACCACTGATGCAGAATTTATACGGCTTTGGAAGCTGCTAAAGAATCTGTTTGGATTAGAAATTTTATCACAGAACTTGGCATTATGCCTAGTATTGAGGATCTGATCCCATTATACTGTGATAATAGCGGAGCCATTGCACATGCTAAGAAAATCGAGAGCGCATTCCAAGTGTATGTTGGATAATTATGACACATATCATCACTATTTGTACAGAACATGATGTTGTTGTACAAATTAACTATGACAAAGGAAATTGCTATTTATCATTTGAAATTGGATTACCTGGATATATAAATGATAAAATTCCATATGATTAGTACCAGATTAATAAGATATGAGACAGTATTAATCCACTAAGGTTTAATCATTTAATATCCATAGTCGTAGTATTATCGAGACTGGACATCGATAATGCGGAATAGGCTAGTATTACACTTGTGCGTGCGTGTTATGGAAGCGTAACGACATAGTTCTATATATTTGGGTATTGGATACTCATGCAAGTGTAATAGGAGGTTCTGTTTACCGATGGTACAGAAACAGCTTCGCTCTGGATAGACCCCTCGGAATCCCATTGGTAGTGTGACTATGTGTCTATAGGAATCTGAATCAGGGTAGGTGTATTTGGTCGTAACCTGAGACTTTCATCGCTAATACTTGCGACAATTAGTATACTTTGGTTTTGGTCGTCCAGGACTTTAACAGGTTCTGTGTACGCCTCTTCTGGGTATACTGAGAATCGTAGTGTATTGGGTGTGATGTCAAGATGGAAGTATCACTTCAGTCATATGGAGATAATGATCACGCATGGATACGGAACTGGTACTCTATAGTGCTATAGCCATCGGGAAAGTATTACTAGGTCATGACTTTCTGATCATAAATAGAGTAGTTGTTAGTGATCCGATATATACTTCGTACGGGGCAGACACAACTCCAGCCCCAGGCCTAGCATGTGATATCTGATACTGGATCGTAATACGCAATACTATGTATACTACGCCTGTCAAAGATCTTGTATTCCTTAAAAGAATATTTCTGGAGAATTGGGTAGGCACGGTGCTTTGCTAGAAGCCAACCATGTCTTGTAAATTGATAAGAACGTGGTACCGGGTACGCACGTGTTCAGATAGTCCTATGACCGTATTTACAGCCAACATATCCAGAGATCTCTTGGGTCGCCTCCCAAAGATTCACCAATGACATTTTACTCGAACAGAATTAATCTGAGATTAATTATGAGAGAGAGAAAATTAATCTAGTATTAATTACGACAAGAATTAATCTGGGATTAATTCGACTAGAAGAGAGAGAACGAGATTAATTTGGAATTAATCGGTAAAAAAAAATTTAATAGTTAAATTGGATTTTTCTATTTAATTTATTTAATTGGGCTAAATAATATATTGGATATATTAAATGAAATTAGATTTCAAAGCGGAATTAAAATTAGATTTTAATTCGGGCGAACGAATTAATTTAGAATTAATTCGCAAGCGACTTTCGTAATAATTTTGCTAGACATTATTATTTAATTAAATTTGATTTAATTATGTCGCAACGGAATAATTTGTTTATTCGGAATTAAACAAATCGGACTCGAGCGAAGTTGTGCGTTGAGATTGTTCGACTTAAATTGGAATTTACAAGTGGTGGGGACCACTTCACTTACATCACACATTTGACATTTGATAAGTTGTTAAGGTTGAGTGTAAGCATTAGATTACTTGTAAAATACACTAACCAATCTCAACACACTTTGCATTATTTTATTATTTGGAATACATATACCAAACTAGGATTTGGTAAATGGTATTAGGTTTTGGAAATCAAATACACAAAATTAAAAAACTCTATCTCCTCTCTTTCTCTCTTTGTCGTGACCATGTCTTCCAAGGGAAAAATTTGCTTCACAAAATTGATCAAAGCTAGCACTTTGGAGTTGAATCAAGGTGATAGGGAGACTCACCAAAGTGTTGGAAACACTCAAGGAAATCTTGGAGCTTCATTACATCCTTGGAAAGTTTCGAAATATCCTCAACCAATCAATGTGAGTATTCCGCAACTCTCTTGTTTTATTCGCACAATAATCACGCTTAGAGATCCGGTGGGATGTCTAGGACACTAACAATGGTATCAGAGCGAGATCTAAGCTTGATTTGAATTTAGGGTTCTTAGACTTTAATTTGGGATTTTTGGCTTGGAGCTTTATTTGCCTAACTTGATGGTTGGTTTATGTTTATATGATGTTTAATTGGATTAGTGCATCATTGATTTTTGTAAAATTGATTAGATTAATTTTCCCTAAAATCTATACCATGGCCGAAAATTACCCTAGATGAACTCATGGTGGAATTTTGGAAATTTGACAATTGGATATGTTAAATGACATGATAGAAATATTGTATGTTGATTTAAATTGGATTGAAATCAAATTGAATGATTTTTTGTTGCCATTGCTGTGAGATATTGCATGTTATAGAATTTATTTTGCCCCAATTTTGTGTTGGACATGAATTTGGATTTAGCATGATTAATTAGATTAAATTGATGTTTTGGAAACATTAGGTTAATTAATTAATTATGGTGATTGCACTTTAATTGAAATTAATATGTAATTTGGAATGATATATTAATTTAATTTGTTGTATTTGGGCTAATGGGCTTGGTTTGGGCCAAAATTTTGGTCTTGGATCATATTTGGGATAAACCATTTCCATAAAGTCCAAAATATGACATTGGGCCTTTAAATAATTTAATTGGGCCTAATGGGCCAAAATTGATTTTATGGCAATAGGGTGATTCCTAATTGGGCCTTGGCATCTTGGGTTTGATCCATGTTGGCCAAAGCCCATGCCTAAAGAATTAATTGAAAGCCCATTGGACTTTAATTGAATAATATTGGATACTAATTGGGCCTTTGAGACCCGTTAAGATTGGATTTGGAATCCAAGTCTAAAAGGCACTATTGAAAGTGTAATTATTTAATTTGGAATTAAATATGAATTAGTATTGGATACAATTTAAATTGAATTTAAAATTGTAATTCGATATAATTCAAGAATACTTACTTTGAGTATTTATTCTTAAACGAGTTTGACTCGCGCAAATCAAATCGTTGTTTGAACATTGGATGGTCATTAATCAAAGATTAATTAATTGGATTAGATTGATTGATAACATGTTTTGTGTGAATACTTGGATGTATTGTATGAATAATGTATATCAGATGGATATTAGATGGGTGAGGGCAATTTTGGAAATTGTTGTAATAAATTTAGAATTTATTAAATTGGACATGCGAGTCCAGCCTATTACCTATTTCTCATTGTATTTCTCTTCTCACCAATTTCCCTCAATGTAAATGAGGTTTCTTTAGAGTATTATGTAATTGGGTAGAAGTATGTATAATGCTAGCGGGAGAGAGGAAGAAAGAGAGATTTGTTCTATGAATAATTTGTTATATATCAATAATATCATTATTATTTTATTCGCGCCTTATTATGCTTTTAGAATGCATGCTTAGGGTGTATGATGAGACCTAATTAAAGATAATAAATTGGTTGCCAAATCACGCAAAAAACCCTCATTTTATATTAAGCGTTTTTCCTTCCATTGAGTGATTCTCTCTCAAGATCCAAGATTGGCATTGGTTTGTTGGCCAAAGTCAAGACCTTTGTCCATCGCGGATGTGTTTGAATCACGAAGGCTTTGTTCCATATCGTACGTCTTGGGCAAGTTATGATTTGTTGGCCAAAGTCAAGGTCACTTCTTGTTCATCGACCTCGATTACGAAATTTCCCACTGTCAATGGGTCACGCTTAACTGGTTTCATTAAGCTTGTTGAGCCAAGGCTTAGTTGATTCAAAGGAAAAAGGTTAGGAAATATTGGATATATTGGCATATATTGGATATATGTTTCGGACTTGGAGGTCCACCTACTGGATCTAGGAATTGGATGAGATCCAATTGATCTTAGAGATCTACCTAGTTAAGTTTCATACAATTTGTTGGCCAAAGTCAAGGTTGTGTGTTATTTAACGGGATCCTAGCCCACTAGGAAACTAGGTTTCTCGAGTACTCCACAGAGGGTTAGAGGCTCGTCGAAAAATAGTGGGAGGCAAGTATTAAATTTGCAATTTCATTTAGATACTTACCAATACGCGCTCATTTTAATTTTTCGTCATTAAAATATAAATATATTAGTTGGACTAATATTCAATTGTTGTTTTAATTGAACAGTTGGACTGTATTCAAACTACTTCATTTGTAGTTGGTTATATAGTTGGACTATAGTAATCAATATATTTGAAAGTAACCAATCAAATTGTAGTTAATTATATAGTTAGACTATAGTAATCATTGCATTAGATTGTACCCGAAATCGTTGATTGGATAGTTGGACTATAGCAATCAAGATGACTTGAAAGATTAGCGTCAAATGACATAATCCTGGGTGAAAAATGTCTTTAATGGCTCAAATTTTCAAAGGGGAAATGAATCTCAAGATAGTCCTAGGAATTGAGAAGTTACTCTATTTGATAGAAAGACCTCTCGAGCCTGAGCCAGGAATTAAGTAAATAGTAGAGCATGAGCTTATGAAGACTCATCGTGATGATAACTTTAGTGCTCAATCTGTTATACTTGTTGCAATGACTCTTTAATTTCGTCGTCAGAAATAAGGATTAGATCCTTATACCATGATGTTGAAATTGGAGGATCTTCATATATCTATTCTTAGATCTTAGAAGTAAGCATTGCAAAAGAAGCTATTTCGCTCGCGTATGTCAGACAATACATCTGTCGAGCACTAGGTGTCGCAGATGATTACTGACATCGAACAACTAGTTTATATGGGCATTACCTATGAGGCCGAGACTTTCATAGATTTGATCTTACAGTCTCTACCTGAATGCTGGGGCGGGTTCATGATGAACCAAGAGAGAACTCTTAGAGAGTTAATGGCTATGCTCAAGGAGGCAGAGCCAGAACTTCTAAAAGGCAAGAAGCGCGAGGCGCATCTTACTTCGACATCTCAAAAGGCCAAAGCTTGGCCGAAGGCTTCTGGGGTGTGAAGAAAATAACAAGGCTAAATCATCACAGTCTTCTAGGAATACAAAGGACATATCCTAAGATGTCTGCCTAAACTGTGGCAAACAAGGTCACTGGAAGCGTGATTGCCGTATGGACAAGGCAGACATGAAGGAAGTGAAGACGGACAAGGCTCCGACTTCAGGTATGTTTGTTAGAAACATGTCCACTACTAGTTTTAAAAATTAGATTTTTGATACTGGATGTGGTACATACATATGTACTGATGTGCGGGATCTGCTGATTAGCAGGATACTGGCTTCAGATGAGATCGACCTACGAGTCGGAAACGGGACGAGAGTCGCTATTTTGGCCGTAGAAACCTAAGTTTTGGAACTGCCTTTTGGGCATGTACTTAAATTAGGAGAATGTTATAATGTACCTAGTTTGACTAAGAATATTATCTCTATATCTAGTTTAACCCGTTGGGGTATACCTTTGTGTTCCAGAACACTTGGTGTTTTGTTTATAAAGATGATATTGATATAAGCACATTAGATGTGAATAATGGTCTTTATATTTTGAATATAAACGAATCTCAAACATATATCATGACAAACAAAAGCTCAAATTGAGTAAATCTATTGAGACTTACAAGTGGCATTGTTGTCTGGGACGCATTAACAAGACTCGTATATCCACATTTTCGAAGAGTGGATACTAGGACGAATTTGATTCTAATTCAAATGATGTCTACGAATCTAGTTTATTAGACAAAGTGCCTAAAACACCTTTTTACTTGGTAAAAGTGCAAGTGCCACCGATCTGTTAGCCCTCGTTCATAGTGACGTAGGTGGGCCCATGTCTAGCTTGGCTAGAGGTGGATATGAATACTTCATAACCTTTACTGATGTGGCATCGCGTTACGGTTATGTGTATCTTATGAAACACAAGTCAGAAACTTTTGAGTAATTCAAAGAGTTTCGACACGAAGTAAGAAAACATACCGGTAAAAGTATTAAAAACATTACGGTTGGACCATAGTGTAAAATACTTAAACATATGAGTTTCAAGATTACTTGAAAGAGTATGGTATTCTTTCACAGTGGACTCCTCCCGAGACACCTCAATTTGACGGTGTGACCGAACGGAGAAACCAAACTTTGTTGGACATAGTAAGGTTAATGATGAGTCGCTCTGAGCTACCAATTTCCTTCTGAGGATACGCATTAAGCAATGCGAAACTT
Organism: Zanthoxylum bungeanum; assembly: GCA_019454045.1. Lineage (NCBI taxonomy): Eukaryota > Viridiplantae > Streptophyta > Magnoliopsida > Sapindales > Rutaceae > Zanthoxylum > Zanthoxylum bungeanum. The sequence goes on along the minus strand of SKCR01035349.1, from coordinate 161,891 downwards.
ATTTTGAATAAGGTTCCATGAAAATCTGTTAGACAGATTCATATTAGATATTGACAGGAAAGAAACTGGGTTTCTCATTCCTGAAGATTTGGGAATGCTAGGCATACTATAAAAACGTTTGGATGATACCAACTAGAACCCAAATCGGATAAGTGCCTATTTGTAGGTTATCCTAGGGAAACCAAAGTATAATACTTATACAACTCACAAGAGAACAATATAATTGTTGCTCTCCATGCGATTTTCCTAAGAGGAATTCCTATATTGCAGTGGTAAGTGGGAGGAAAGTAGAACTCGATGAAAATCGGAGTAAAACTGTTCCTGGCAGCGATCCCTTACGGAACATGAACAGTTCATCAGGGATGAAACTGTACCACAATCTTCGAATACACAAGAACTGCGTAGGTCGGTAGGAGAGAGTTAGAAAACAACCTGGGAGGTATGGGTTTCTGATCTCACCTGATGTAGATGTCAATCTTATTGAGGAAGACGAACAAACTACGTATGAGGAAACGATACAAGGTATCGACTACTTTTATGGCAAAGTGCCATGAAGTCCGAAATGGATTCCATGTATACCAACTAGGTTGGATACTGGTTGATGTCCCAGAAGGCATTGTGCCTATTGGTACTAAATGAGTCTTCAAGGAAGACAGACATGGATGGCAACCATACAAATATACGCAGCTAGACTTGTACAGAAAGGGTATCGTAAACGACATAGTGTTGATTACGACGAAACTTTTTCACTTGTTGCCATGATTAAATCCATTCGGATAATGCTTGCTATAACTACATATTTCGTTTACAAAATATAGCAGATGGACGCAAAAACCGCTTTCCTTAACGAAAACCTTTTGGAGGATGTTTGTATGCAACATCCTAATGGTTTTGTCGTACCAAAACATACAAACAAGGTTTGCAAGTTAAATCAATCCATTTATGGATTGAAGCAAGCATTGAATTCTTGGAACCATCGTTTTGATGTAATCATAATGGTATATGATTTAATTCAAAATGAAGATGATTCTTGTGTATAAAAGAGGGTCAGTGGGAGCGCACTGACAATCATTGTCCCAAATATTGATGATGTATTGCTTCTTGGCAATGACATTCCCATAGTACAATCGGTGTGAAAGCTTGGTTTTCATAAAATTCTCCATGGAATACCTGGGAGAAGCAGACTTTATTCTGGGAATAAAGATCTATTGGGATAGATCTAGAAAGCTGCTGATACTCTCTCATAGCTCGTACGTTATGAAATGTACGCAACCTGATGTCTCATATCCTTTGAGCATATGTAGACGCAATCAGGCCAATCCAGGTGATGGTCACTGGATTGAAGTAAAGAACATCCTTGAGTATCTTGGATGAACTAAGGATGCTTTCTGAGAATATTGGGAAATGAGAAGTTGAGGTGACTGGGTTCACCGCTGCAAGTTTCCAAACCGATAAAGATGATTATAAGTCGCAATAAGGGTACATATTTAGTTTGAATAACGAAACAGTAAGCTGGAAATCTTCCAAGCAAGATACTGTTACCGATTAAACAATAAAAGTGGAACATTGCTGCAGCTGAGGCAACAAAAGAAGCATTTTGGATCTATATAATCCTAATTGGATTAGGAGTAGTTCTGTTAGCATCTGAGCTGAGTTACAACACAGACTAAGGAACCATTGTCTCATCAACGATCCAAGTACATACTTCGACAATTTCATCTGATTCGTCAGATCATACATCATGGCGATGTGATGATCGAATAAATCACATCAGATGATAACCTTGCAAATCCGCTGACGAAAGCTATTTCTAAGCAGAAGTTTGAGCGACCCGTACATAGTTCAAATGTTGGACATTTGAGTGATTGGGAATAGGCCAAGTGGGAGATTATTGGATAATTATGACCCATTACATCACTATTTGTACAGAACATGGTAGTGTTGTACAAATTAACTATGTGATAAAGGAAATTGCTCTTTTATCATTTGTAATTGGATTACCTGGATATATAATGATAAAAGTCCATATGATCAGTACGAGATTAATAAGATATGAGACAATATTAATCCACTAAGGTTTAATCATTAAATATCCTTAGTCGTAGTATTATCGAGACTGGACATCGATAATACGGAATAGGCTAGTAATTACACTTGTCTGTGTTATAGAAGCGTAACGGCATAGTTATCATATATTTGGGTATTAGATACTCATGGAAGTGTAATAGGAGGTTCTGTTTACCGAAGGTACAGAAACAGCTTCGCTCTGGATAGACCCCTCAGAATCCCATTGGTAGTGTGACTATGTGTCTATGGGAATCCGAATCAGGGTAGGTGTATTTGGTCGTAACCTCAGACTTGCATCGCTAATACTTGCGACAATTAGTATACTTTGGTTTTGGTCATCCATGACTTTAACAGGTTCCGTGTACGCCTCTTCTGGGTATACGAGAATCGTAGTGTATTGGGTGTGTGTTAGACAATTATGACCCATAGCGTCACTATTTGTAAAAGACATTGTGGTTTTTGTACAAATTAATTATGTAGCAATGAAATTTCATTTTATCATTTTGTAATTTGATTACTTAAATATATAAATGATAAAAGTCCATATGATTAGTTCCAGATTATAAGATATGAGACAATATCAATCCATAAAGGTTTAATCAATTAAATATCCCTAGTCGTAGTATTATCGAGACTGGACATGGATAATGCGGAATATAATAGTATTGCACTTGTGCGTGTTATGGAAGCGTAATAACATAGTTCTCATATATTTAAGTATTGGATACTTATGCAAGTGTGATAGGAGGTTGTGTTTACCGATGGTACGGAAACAGCTTCGCTTTAGTTAGACCCTGCGGAACCCCATTGGTAGTATGACTATGTGTCTATGGGAATCCGCTTCAGGGTAGGTGTATTTGGTCTTAACCTGAGACTTGCATCGCTAGTACTTGCGACAATCAATACGCTTTGGTTTTGGACATCCAGGACTTTAACAGGTTCTATGTACGCCTCTTCTGGGTTTATTGAGGATCGTAGTGTATTGGGTGTGATGTCAAGACAGAAGTATCACTTTAGTCATATGGAGATGATGATCACGCATGGATACAGAACTGGTACACTAAATGGTTGCAACCATCGAGATAATATGACATGGTCATGATTATCCGATTAAAGAGACTAGTTGCTTGTAATCCGATATATAATTCGTACGGGGCAGACACTTTTCCAGCCCCAAGCCTTGCATGTGACATCTGATACTGGATCGCAATACGCAATACTACGTATACTACTCATAACAAGATTATATATTCCATTAAGATATTTCTTCTGAGAATGGAGTAGGCACGGTGCTTTGCTAGAAGCCAACCATCTCTCGTAAATCGGTAAAAATGTAGTATGAGGTACGTACGTGTTCGGATAGTCCGACGACCGGATTTACTGCCAACATATATAGGGATCTCTTGGGTCACTTCCCGAAGATTCACCGATGACGTATGATTCGAGCATAATTAATCTGGGATTAATTACGGAGAGATTTTATCTTGGATAAAATACTATTTGAAGAGAGAGAACGATTAATTTGGAATTAATCGATAAAATAATATATTCGATATATTAATCGAAATTAGATTTCGACGCAGAATTAAAATTGGATTTTAAATCGGGCAAACGAATTAATTTAGAATTAATTCGCTGGCGACGTGAATAGTAATTTTGCTAGGCATAATTTTTTAATTTAATTTGATTTAATTACATCGCAACGGATAATTCGTTAATTCGGAATTAGCGAACCCGAGCCCGGGATGTGTTGCGGGCCCACTTGGATTTTGAATCAAGTGGGGCCCACATGTCACATCACTTCACATCACTTGTCACTTTAGTTACTTTTGGTGATGAGTTTTGGTGAGAATGATGATAGCTTGTAATTCACTCAAGTTGATGGCATGAATGGCTAATACCAAATATTTGGTATATCATTTTTTAATTGATTTTTGAAATCAAAAGATAAGTCAACACACTCACTCTCACTCTCTCATTCACGCCCATTTTGGAAAAACAAACCCTCTCCAATTTTTCTCTTTGGCCGCAACAAAAAGAAACAATAAGGAATTTGTTGCAAATTTGCTTAGTTGCTAGCACATCAAGGAATCATCCAAGGTGATAGGGAAACCATCCCAAAAGCTTGGAATCAACTCAAAAGCTTGAGCTTGGATCTCATCCCCAAAAGTTGAGCTTGGCCGAAAACTTGGAGCAAAAAGTTTTGTATTTGACGCATCCTAAATCCGTTCAATGTAAGTATGATTCCGTCATACTTTACTTTTGTTTTCACAAATTTTTCATTGCTTATATTGATCTTGGATTGTCTTAGAGACCAACAATGGTATCATGAGCCTTGAATAAGCATGAAATTAATTTAGGGTTATTATACTAAAATTTGGGTAAATTTGATTGAGCATGATTTAACCAAATTGTTTGTTTGAGCATGCTTGTATATGGATAACTTGGAGTTATATGTGATCAATTTGAAGAAAATTGAATTGGATTAATTTTCCCCAAATATGGTATGATGGCCGAATGTCATATAGCCCTAAAGTCATAGTATATTTTTGTTCTTTTGATCATTGGATGAGTTTAAAGACTTGGGATAAATTGATTAATGATTTAATTGGATCAAAATCGAAATCGGTTTAAAAATCCCTCAAATGCCGTGACCTTGAGAAGCATGAAATGAGATGATTTTTTGTTTCAATAATGTTGGACATGTGTTGAACAAATTAAAGCATGATTAATTGATTAAATTGATATTTTGGAAATGTTAATTTAGATAATTAATTAATGCAATACACTTTAATTAATTAAATTATGAAATTTGGAATTTTAGAATTTGATTAATTGGGCTTAATTTAGAATTGGGCTTATAATGTTGTATTTGGGCCTAATGGGCTTGGTTGTGCCAAGTTGGTTTAGGTCAGTTGGATTGGGCCTAAATCATTCCATTTAGTCCAAATATGACAAATGGGCCTTTTATGTTTAATTGGGCCTTTTGGGCCTAAATTGGTTTCTTGGCAAATATGGTGATCCCTTAATTGGGCTTTGGTATTTGGGTTTGACCCATATTGACCAAAGTTCATGCCTTAAGAAATTAATTGAAAGCCCATTGGACTTTAATTAAATAACATTGGATGTTAATTGGGCTTTGAGACCCATTTAGATTAGATTTGGAATCTAAGTCGTAAAGGCACATTAAAAAGTGTAGTTATTTAATTTGGAATTAATATATAGAATTAGTATTGAATACGAATTAAAATTAGATTTAAATTGTAGTTCGATATAATTCAAGAATTCGTACTTTGAGTACTTATTCTTAAACGAGTTGGACTCACCAAATCAAATCGTTGTTTGAACATTGGATGATCACTTATTCAAAGATTAATTAATTGGATTAGATTGATTGAATAACATGCTTTGTGTGAATACATGGATGTGTTGAATGAATAATGTATATCGGATGGATTAGAAGGGAAAGGGCAATTTTGGAAATTGTTGTAAATTTAGAATTTATTAAATTGGACCTGCGTGTCCAGCCTTATCTCTATTGATTCTTTGTAATTCTCTTCTCACCTAATTCCCCTCAATGTTAATGAGGTTTCTTTCATTGTATTATGTAATTGGGTAGAAGTTAGAATAATGCTAGCCGGGGAGAGGAAATGGAGTGATTTGTTCTAGGAACAATCTGAGATATCCATCCGCATATCATTATTAATTTATTTTCCGCGCCTTATTATGCTTTTAGAATGCATGCTTAAGGGTGTATGATGAGACCTAACAAAGATAATAAATTGGTTGCCAATTTACGCGAAAAAACCCTCAACAAATATTAAGCGTTTTCCTTCCATTGAGTGATTCTTACTCAAGATCCAAGATTGGCACTGGTTTGTTGGCCAAAGTCAAGACCTTTGTCCATCGCGGATGTGTTTGAATCATGAAGGCTTTGTTCCATATCGTATGTCTTGTCCAAGTTGTGATTTGTTGGCCAAAGTCAAGATCACTTCTTGTCCATCGACATCGATTACGAAGCTTTCCAAAGTCAATGGGTTCCGCTTAACTGGAATCATTAAGCTTGTTGTGCCAAAGCCAAGGCTTAGTTGATTCAGAGGAAAAAGGTTAGGAAAATATATTGGATATATTGGCATATATATTGTATATATGTTTCGGACTTGGAGGTCCACCTACCGGATCTAGGAATTGGATGAGATCCAATTGATCTTAGAGATCTACCTAGTTAAATATCATACAGCTTGTTGGCCAAAGTCAAGGTTGTGTGTTATTTAACGGGATCCTAGCCCACTAGGAAAAGGTTTCCCGAGTACTCAACAGAGGGTTAGAGGCTCGCCGAAAAATAGTGGGAGGCTAGTATTGAATTTGCAATTTCGTTCAAATACTTAGCTTTACGCGCTTTCAAATTATTTCGTCAATTATTTTATTAGTTGGACTAATATATTATTATTTTTCTTGTAACAGTTAGACTGTACCCATACATCGTTAATCGAATAGTTGGACTATTGCGGTTAAGATGACATGAAAGTTAAGCATTAGAGATATTGTCATGGGCGACAATGTCTTTAATGGCACAAACTTTCAAGACTGGGATATGAATCTCAGAATTGTTCTGGGATCCGAGAAGTTACTCTACACTATAGAGCGACCTCTTGGGCCTAAGCCCCGACCTGATCAGTTGCTTGAGCTAGAGCTTTGGAAGACTCATAACGATGACAACGTGACTGCTTAATCGGTAATGCGTGCCGCTATGACTCCGCAATTCCGTCGTCAAAACAAGGGTTGGATCCCTATGAGATGATGGCAAGTTGCATGATCTTCACCGATCTAATCTTAGATCGCAAACATATGAGTTGCGGAAGAAGCTCTTCTGCGCTCGCATGTCAGAGGGTACGTCTGTTGAGCACCATGTGTCACAGATGATTGCTGACATTGAGCAGCTCGGACAGATGGGCATCGTCTTCGAGGCTGAGACTTTAGTAGATTTGATCCTACAGTCTCTCCCCGACACTTGGAGTAGGTTCATCATGAACTACAACATGTTGAACCAAGACCAAACTCTTGGAGAGTTGATGTCCACTCTGCGCGAAGCAGAAAAAAAGCTCCTTAAGGGCAAGAAGCGCGAGGCGCACTTTGCTTCAACATCTCAGACTCCGAGGGCTTGGCCCAAGGCGACTGGAGGTGTCAAGAAGAAGAAGCATAAGAAGAAGGGCAAGGCCAAATCGTCAAAGGGTTCTGGGAAACCTAAGGACAAATCCCAAGATGTTTGTCTGCAGTGCGGGAAGCGGGGTCACTGGAAGCGTGACTGCCGCGAGTACAAGGCACACATGAAGGAAATCAAAGCGGGCAAGGCACCGGCTTCAGGTATGTTTGTTATAGAAATAAACATGTCTACTACTAGTTTTAAAAATTGGATTTTTGATTCTGGTTGTGGAACTCATATATGTACTGATGTGCAGGATCTGCAGATTAGCAGGAGACTGGCCTCAAGAGAGATTGACCTCCGCGTTGGAAATGGGACACAGGTCGCCGTTTTGGCCGTTGGCACTTTTTTTTTGGAACTGCCCTCGGGGCATGTACTTAAGCTTACAGACTGTTATTATGTACCTAGTTTGACTAGGAATATTATTTCTGTATCTATGTTAGCCCAATGTGGGTATACTTTTGTATTTAGAAACACTGGGTGTTTTATGTAAAAATGATATGGAAATTTGCACTGCTGATGTAATAATGGTCTATATATTTTGAATATGAATCAATCTCAAACATATAATGTAACAAAAAAAAGGCTTAAAGTAAGTAACAAAGATGAAACTTATATGTGGCATTGTCGTCTGGGACACATTAACAAGACTCTCATATCCACACTTTCGAAGAGTGGGTACTTGGACGGATTTGATCCAAATTCATATGACGTCTGCGAATCTTGTTTATTAGGCAAGATGCCTAAATCACCTTTTAGCGGTAAAGGTGTACGTGCCACCGAACTGTTAGCCCTCGTTCATAGTGACGTTTGTGGGCCCATGTCTAGCCAGGCTAGAGGTGGATATGAATACTTCGTAACCTTTACGGATGATGCATCGCGTTATGGTTATGTGTATCTTATGAGACACAAGTCGGAAACTTTTGAGAAATTCAAAGAGTTTCGACACGAAGTAGAAAAACAGACCGGCAAAAGTATTAAGACATTACGGTCGGACCGTGGTGGCGAATACTTGAGCAATGAGTTTCTTGATTACTTGAAAGAATATGGTATTCTTTCACAGTGGACTCCTCCTGGAACACCGCAATTAAACGGTGTGTCCGAACGGAGAAACCAACTTTGTTAGACATGGTAAGGTCTATGATGAGTCGCACAGAGCTACCTATTTCCTTCTGGGGATATGCATTGAACAGTGCAATACTTATTTTGAATAAGGTTCCGTCAAAGTCTGTTCAACAGACTCCGTATGAAATATGGACAGGAAAGAAACCGGGTTTCTCATTCCTGAAGATTTGGGGGCTGGGCATACGTCAAACGTTTGGAAGGTACCAAACTTGAACCCAAATCGGATAAATGCCTATTTGTAGGATATCCTAGGGAAACCAAAGGATATTACTTCTATCACCCACAAGAGAGAACAAAGTATTTGTTGCTCTACATGCGGTTTTCCTTGAGAAGGAATTCCTAAATGCAGTGATAAGTGGGAGGAAAGTAGAACTCGATGAAAATCAGAGTGATACTGTTCCTGGCACAGAATCCTTAACGGAACATGAACAGTCCATCAGGGATGAGACTGTACCACAATCTTCGAATACACAAGGACCGCGTAGGTCGGAGAGAGTCAGAAAACAACCTGAGAGGTATGGGTTTCTGATCTCACCTCATGTGGATATTAATCTTATTGAGGAAGACGAGCCGGCTACGTATGAGGAAGCGATACAAGGTATCGACTCGGTTTATGGCAAGATGCCATGAATTCCGAAATGGATTCCATGTACACCAACCAAGTTTGGACACTGGTTGATGCACCAGAAGGCGTAAAGCCTATTGGTTGCAAATGGGTCTTCAAGAGAAGACTGACATGGATGGCAACGTACAAACGTACAAAGCTAGGCTTGTAGCGAAAGGTATCGTCAACGACATGGTGTCGATTACGACGAAACTTTTTCACCTGTTGCCATGATTAAATCCATTCGGATAATGCTTGCTATTGCTGCATATTTCGATTACGAGATATGGCAGATGGACGTCAAAACCGCTTTCCTTAACGGAAACCTTTTGGAGGATGTTTATATGCAACAGCCTGACGGTTTTGTCGTACCAAGACTTGCAAACAAGGTTTGTAAGTTAAATCGATCCATTTATGGATTGAAGCAAGCATCGCGTTCTTGGAACCAACGTTTTGATGAGATCATAAAAGAATATGATTTCGTTCAAAACGAGGATGATCCTTGTGTATATAAGAAGGTTAGTGGGAGCGCACTGACATTCATTGTCCTTTACGTTGATGATGTATTGCTTATTGGCAATGACATTCCCATGTAACATCGTGTGAAAGCTTGGCTTTCATTAAAATTCTCCATGAAGGATCTGGGAGAAGCAGCCTTTATTCTAGGAATAAAGATCTACCGGGATAGATCTAGAAAGCTGCTTGGACTCTCCCAGAGCACGTACATTGACAAAGTGTTGAAGAGATTCAACATGGATCAGTCCAAGAGGGGACTGTTGCCAGTGTCACATGGCGTCACTCTATCTAAGGACATGTGTCCTAAAACTCAAGATGAGAGAGACAACATGAGTCGGATACCGTTCGCCTCGGCAGTCGGATCGATCATGTATGCCATGATATGTACGCGACCTGATGTCTCGTATGCTTTGAGCATGTGTAGTCGCTATCAGGCCGATCCAGGTGATGGTCACTGGATGGCGGTTAAGAATATCCTTAAGTATCTTAGACGAACTAAGGATGCTTTCTTAATCTATGGAGATGGAGAACTTGAGGTAACTGGGTATACCGATGCAAGTTTCCAAACCGATAAAGACGACTGTAAGTCGCAATCGGGTACATATTTTGTTTGAATAACGGAGCAGAGTAAGCTGGAAATCTTCCAAGCAAGAGACTGTTGCCGATTCAACAACAGAAGCAGAGTATATTGCTGCAGCTGAAGCAGCAAAAAGGCAGTTTGGATCCGTAAATTCCTAATTGGATTAGGAGTAGTTCCGTTAGCAGCTGAGCCCGTTCCATTGTATTGTGACAATAACGGGGCTATAGCGCAGGCTAAGGAACCGCGGTCTCATCAACGATCCAAGCATGTTCTTCGACGTTTCCATCTGATTCGTGAGATCATACATCGTGGCGATGTGAAGATCGAGAAGGTCGCATCAGAGGACAACATTGCAGATCCGCTGACGAAAGCTATTCCTCAGCAAAAGTTTGAGCGACATGTACATAGTTCAGGTATTAGATGCTTGAGTGACTGGCTATAGGCCAAGTGGGAGATTGTTAGACAATTATGACCCATAGCGTCACTATTTGTAAAAGACATTGTGGTTTTTGTACAAATTAATTATGTAGCAATGAAATTGCATTTTATCATTTTGTAATTTGATTACTTAAATATATAAATGATAAAAGTCCCTATGATTAGTTCCAGATTATAAGATATGAGACAATATCAATCCATAAAGGTTTAATCATTAAATATCCCTAGTCGTAGTATTATCGAGACTGGACATCGATAATGCAGAATAACTAGTATTGCACTTGTGCGTGTTATGGAAGCGTAACAGCATAGTTCTCATATATTTAAGTATTGGATACTTATGCAAGTGTGATAGGAGGTTGTGTTTACCGATGGTACGGAAACAGCTTCGCTCTGGATAGACCCCGCAGAATCCCATTGGTAGTATGACTATGTGTCTATGGGAATCCGCATCAGGGTAGGTGTATTTGGTCTTAACCTGAGACTTGCATCGCTAGTACTTGCGACAATCAATACGCTTTGGTTTTGGTCGTCCAGGACTTTAACAGGTTCTGTGTACGCCTCTTTGGGTTTATTGAGAATCGTAGTGTATTGGGTGTGATGTCAAGATGGAAGTATCACTTCAGTCATATGGAGATGATGATCACGCAGGGATACAGAACTGGTACTCTAAATGGTTGCAACCATCGGGATAATATGACATGGTCATGATTATCCGATTAAAGAGACTAGTTGCTTGTAATTCGATATATGCTTCGTACAGGGCAGATACTATTCCAGCCTCAGGCCTTGCATGTGACATCCGATACTTGATCGCAATATGCAATACTACGTATACTACGTCTGACAAAGATTATATATTCCATTAAGAATATTTCTGGAGAATTGGGTAGGCACGGTGCTTTGCTAGAAGCCAACCATGTCTTGTAAATCGGTAAAAACGTAGTACGAGGTACGTACGTGTTCGGATAGTCCGACGACCGGATTTACTGCCAACATATCCAGGGATCTCTTGGGTCGCTTCCCGAAGATTCACCGATGACGTATGATTCGAGCATAATTAATCTGGGATTAATTACGGAGAGATTTTATCTAGGATAAAATACTATTTGAAGAGAGAGAACGATTAATTTGGAATTAATCGATAAAATAATATATTCGATATATTAAACGAAATTATATTTCGACGCGGAATTAAAATTGGATTTTAATTCGGGCAAAAGAATTAATTTAGAATTAATTCGCGAGCGATGTGAATAGTAATTTTGCTATGCATAATTATTTAATTTAATTTGATTTAATTACGTCGCAACAGATAATTCGTTAATTCGGAATTAGCAAATCCGAGCCCGGGAAGTTTTACGGGCCCACTCGGATTTTGAATCAAGTGGGGCCCACATGTCACATCATTTGTCACTTTAGTTACTTTTGGTGATGAGTTTTGGTGAGAATGATGATAGCTTGTAATTGACTCAAGTTGATGGCATGAATGACTAATACCAAATATTTGGTATATCATTTTTTAATTGATTTTTGAAAACAAAAGATAAGTCAACAACACTCAACTCTCACTCTCTCATTCACGCCCATTTTGGAAAAAACAAACCCTCTCCAATTTTTCTCTTTGGCCGAACAAGGAGGAGGAAGAACAAGAAGGAAATTTGTTGTAAATTTCCTTAGTTGCTAGCACATCAAGGAATCATCCAAGGTGATAGGGAAACCATCCCAAAAGCTTGGAATCAACTCAAAAGCTTGGAGCTTGGATCTCATCCCCAAGTTGAGCTTGACCGAAAACTTGGACCAAAAAGTTTTGTATTTGACACATCCTAAATCCGTTCAATGTAAGTATGATTCCGCCATACTTTACTTTGGTATTCACAATTTTTCATTGCTTATATTGATCTTGGATTGTCTTAGAAACCAACAGTGTGATGTCAAGATTGAAGTATCTCTTCAGTCATATGAAGATGATGATCACGCAGAGATACAAAACTGGTACTCTATAGTGCTATAGCCATCGGGAAAGTATGACTAGGTTATGACTTTCCGATCATAAGGAGACTAGTTTCTAGTGATCCGATATATGCTTCGTACGGGACAGACACAACTCTAGCCCCAGCCTAGCATGTGATATCCGATACTGGATCGTAATACGCAATACTATGTATACTACGTCTGTCAAAGATCTTGTATTCCTTAAAAGAATAATTCTGGAGAATTGGGTAGGTCGGGCTTTGCTTTGCTAGAAGCCAACCATGTCTTGTAAATCGATAAGAACGTGGTACCGGGTACGCACGTGTTCGGATAGTCCGATGACCGTATTTACTGCCAACATATCCAGAGATCTCTTGGGTCGCCTCCCAAAGATTCACCAATGACATTTGACTCGAACATAATTAATCTGGGATTAATTATGAGAGAGAAAAATTAATCTAGGATTAATTACGGTAAGAATTAATCTAGGATTAATTCGACTAGAATAGAGAGAGCGAGATTAATTTGGAATTAATCGGTAAAAATAAATTTAATAGTTAAATTGGATTTTTCTATTTAATTTATTTAATTGGGCTAAAATAATATATTGGATATATTAAATGAAATTACATTTCAAAGCGGAATTAAAATTAGATTTTAATTCGGGCGAACGAATTAATTTAGAATTAATTCGCAAGCGACTTTCGTAATAATTAATTATGTCGCAACAGAATAATTCGTTTATTCAGAATTAAATGAAACCGGGCCCGAGCGAAGTTGCACGTTGAGATTGTTCGACTTAAATTCAGAATTTACAAGTGGTGGGACCCACTTGACTTACATCACACATTTGACATGTGATGGAAGTTGTTAAGGTTGAGTGTAAGCATTTGATTGCTTGTAAAATACACTAACCAATCTCAACACACTTTGCATTATTTTATTATTTGGAATAACATATACCAAACTAGGATTTGGTAAATGGTATTAGGTTTTGGAAATCAAATACACAAAATTAAAAAAACTCTTTCTTCCTCTCTTCTTTCTCTATTTGCTGTGAACCATGTTCTTCAAAGGGAAAAATTTGCTTAATAAAATTGATCAAAGCTAGCACTTTGGAGTTGAATCAAGGTGATAGGGAGACTCACCCAAGTGTTGGAAACACTCAAGGAAAGCTTGGAGCTTCATTACATCCTTGGAAATTTTTGAAATATCCTCAACCAATCAATATGAGTATTCCATAACTCTCTTGTTTTTATTCGCACAATAATCACGCTTAGAGATCCTGTGACATGTCTAGGACACTAACAGTCTAAACATGTAGAAAGGAAATATCACGTAATGATAGAGATTTTTGAACGAAAAGATATAATGGTCTTAAAGGTTCAAGGATAAGACAATATAGCAGACCCGCTTACTAAGGCCTTACCTCATAAGTTATTTGATAAACAAGTGGAGGAGATGAGACTTCGGTACAATCCGGATTGACACTAAGCAAGTGGGAGTTTTTTGGAGTTGGTGTTTGGAGCGCCAATCCGAATAATGTATTTTATTATTTATTAATAAAATAACTATTTTTTCATTTCAACATTGTTAATGGTAATTATTATGTCATAATGCAGATTAGATGGATATATAAATATGCTGAGAATGACATCGACCTTAGAATAGTCATATAGTAATACTGGACACTGGGTAGTCCGACATTGGGATAGTAATACTATTATAAACTATTCTTAAAGTAAATATTTATAGTCGTTGGTTTTAGAATACGTTCGAATTTCTATAACTAATGAGACTAACACATGTCGTATATTGGAATTGGAGTTTCAATGGTTTAACCCGATGTACCATAAGCAATTGAAGCTTATATATACATGTGGGTATTCATTGGAGCGAATATTGAATGACTCACAGATGATTCCTAATAGTTTGAAGTACACACCACCGTCAATAGGAATCTCCTCGAGTCGAGTAACATATGTGATTCTTTGACTATAGGATAACATTGATAACATTGATTTTGTTTGTGATCCTCCACACTTTGATGCCATATATGTCAGAGACCTTTCATGGTCTGACAACTAGATGTTCGTTGGCTGGATCGATGCACTCGTTAATTGACCGGCTTTGTCACACGCGTATAACGCAAGCGCACGTATCGTTCAAGTAGTATAAAAAGTATCGATCCCACGAGGACTTAATACCTAATCTATTAATTTTTTGAAGCCAAATGATTACTAGTATCTATTGGATTGATTGTTTGATTGAAATGGTGACTTTAAAATTAAAACAAGTAAATAAAAAGACACGAAAGTAGATTAAGGAAAATTCAAATTTATAAATATATCGAGGGTTCTGATTTCTTCCAATATCTTTTTAAAGATGAAGTGGTTATTTCATGTTTGTGTAATATATTGGTTTACTAACCTGGATCATGAAATTCTACAAAAGTCTTTGTCGATGGTCGGATGCAAATACCCAGTGTAACCCAATTAAATCATATTTCTATGTTAATCAATTACCTGGATTCATTAAGACTAAGTTCCAATTGTGGTTACCCCCGCCCGACATGTATATGTCTATCCTGTAAGGAAATCTATTAAAGGGTTATCAATCCTCAAGGAAGATCGTGGGCTATTACGTCTAGGGTTTTAAACCTAAAATTCCTTCGTCAAGTTTATTTTAAGTTTACCAGATCAATCTTATTAGTGGCCAGTTAACAAGACGCATTAAGCTTAAGACTTAATAAGTAAACCTTTATATTACGCAAACTATAAAATAACCCCTTATAAACCGGTGATATTAGAATTCATCACAACCCTAGATAACAGGCTTAACTACGACACATATTTACAACTAGTAAAAACTTAAAAATAAGAGACATAAAGTAAAATGCTGAAAAGTAAATGCTAGAAATTAAAAAGGAAAAAGTATAATAAAAGAAAATGATAGGGTTAAAGGATCCACTTTTATTACTACTATTTTAGATATATCCCTTAATATAATATATTAACTTGTGTGATATTACCAACCAGCCATATAGGCGGTAACCTGATTAAGTCAAATTAATAATTAATTACCAACCGACCAACCAGGCGGTATCCTTGCTTAGTCAGGTTAAAACCAATTTAATATCAATTACCAACCGGCCAATATAGCGGTATCCTCATTAAGTCAAGTTTTAAATAGTTATTATATTATAATTAAGGGAGATTAATCTAAATAGCAATAATAAAAGCTTTACCTTTCACCCTAGCATGGGGAAGTTATCTCCTCATTGCTGAATAGTAAAAACTGAAAAAGTAAAGAAAGTAAATTACTATTACAAAAAGTAAATAAAATTAATTACAAAACTTAAATTAAACAAACTAGATACAAACTCCTTAGAATTCTCAAGGAATTACAGAGAGGAAGGTACATCTGAAATCAGAAATTTGAGCTGAATTTATAGGGGTGTATAAGTGGGGTGCGTCGCGACGCGACAACTTTTACGCATCGCGACACGCCGTGATTTCCGGCGCCAAACACGGCGTTGTTGACATGTGGCAATGCGGCTCAGCAGCTGAATGATTATTCTGACGTGGCGATGTAGATTGTCGGCACCATATGATGATGACACGTAGCACAAGATGATTGGCTGATGATGACGTGGCTGCCACGTGGCCAGCTGACTCAGCATGTGACTGATGTGGACGCCACGTGGCTGACACATAGATAACACGTAGATGACACGTGGTGATGGCGATTGTCGGCAGCATGTGATGGTGACATGTGGCACGGTGCACGTTAGCGAATCTGTTATGATATTGACACGTGGCAGGTGCACGTTAGCATCCGGCGTATGTTAGCAGACTTCTCAGATTACGACACTTGGCACGGTGCATTTTAGCAGGCGGTGCACGTTAGTGGTCGCGATGCAGAAGGATTGCGCGTCGCGATGCGCTAAATTACAATTTTAATCTTTTGTCCGTTCTTCACTATTTTGGCCCCAAATTGCTTCCAGAGAGTCTTGAAACTTTATTTATCTATAAAATAACACAAAACACATCAAAATATTCACAAAACTCCAGAAACTATACAAAATATTAGGTCAAATGAGTTGGAAATAGTGATACATTTACCACTCATCACACCCCCAAACCTAACATTTTGCTAGTCCTCGAGCAAAACAACAAGATAAAATAACATAAATATCTTTAAAATAAAACTAAGCTAAGCCACTTTCGTAGGGATCACGGTTGTATTTATCATATGCAACACGCCTTTAAACCCCTAGGTGTCCCTAGTGGACGAGTTGTAGTCTCGTGAGGGCTTACAGCAACGATACCCACAAAAGTTTTACAAAAGTAAAAAGATAGTAAAACTAATGCACATAAAAGCAAAAAGATAAGAGAAAATAAAATAAAGAAGTTAGTGACTAATCAGGTGAAACTTCTCATCCAAATTTAGAGTTGTTTTCTTTCTTTCTAAATTACTGGATAAGTAAATTCTCCGATTATTTTTACCATTCTCCATACACACAGCCAACAAAATATTAATCAACTCATTTTTGCCCACAATAGTCACAAGTGTAGTTGAGAAGACAGTAATATATTTGTCCTAAAGTTTTATCAGAATTCACACATTTTTTAAGTAATGGAATATTTTTCTAATTTTTCTGATTTGTTTTTATTTATATACAATATCTTCTATCCATGTAACGAGCTTTGGGTCAGTGACTCCCAAACCAGTTGGCTTTAGGGCACCAGGTGTTAAGACACCCCTACGGACTTAATTACTCAGACTTCAAATATATATATATATTTTTTTAACATCTTTGATCCATGTAGCGAGCTTTGGGCCAGTGACTCCCAAACCAGTTGGCTTCAGGGTACTAGGTGTTAAAACACCCCTACAGACTTAATAACTCGGATCTCAGACATTTTTTTTAATCCCATCGCTTTTTATGGATGCTTCTTCTAATTAAACTAGAGCACTGAATATTACAAACTTATCAATTACAACTTATGTCCGTATGTTACCATGTATGTTGATAATATCTTTCAACTGTGCATATGAAGATTCATTTTAATCAGTTTTCTGGAGAATTCACAAATTAAATAATTCAAAATGAAATAAACAAAAATTAACTTGTTCCGAAATAGGTTGAGATACGTCTCAAGAGTGGAAATTTCTTACACAACTATCTCATACCATTTTCACCGGATTAGTCAAATAAAACACAAAACACAAAATATTTTTTTGATTTTTATAAAATTTTTAATTTTTTTGAAAATTTTGGACTACAAATAATAAAAAAAAAAAATACTACAACTATTCCCCACCCCCAAACCTAAATGAGACATTATCCCCAATGTCTTAAAAAGTAGAAGATGAGTTTAGAAGATAGTACCTGGTTAGCTAAAATTCTACATCTAAAAGGAAAATTAAAGGTTAAGATCCAGATTTATCCGACGCTTTTTATGATCAGTATCAGACCAGTTAATCTTGGAAATGATAAGGTCGATTTGTGGTTCAAATGATAAAATTTGATCAATTAAATATGGGGCAGTTCTGGTAGTGAAGAAGAGTTCTTTTAAAGATTTTGACTTTTAGGGATATGCCCTATACCCAACTTGTGGATGGGCTATATGTACATGTATTTGTAATATTTTCATTAATTAATAAAATGGCAATCTTTATTATACGTGTCTTACATAAATTATATGAATCATCAAACACTGTAATAAAGCCCTTGGAGTAATAAGATGATGGCTTCCACGCCTTATGAGAATCATTACTCTTAAACGTTCCTAGTCATAGTTTTGCGAATAATCTGGGAGTTCATATAACGGAGAGACTAGCATGATGATATGATCTGCCCTTAAGTGGGGTAGCCGATCTCATAGGCTACTAGCGGAGATCCGTCCTCTTGGTGTATCACATGGATGCATGAGTTGCTCGTGTCCATCGAACTGATCGCCGAAAGTTTTCACATGGAATGTTTATCCCATGTGTCTGTGAGAACTTTCATGTATCGATTGTATGACTACTCATTAGACTTGAGGTCTTTACAATCTTATGTATGGATCAAATAACTTTGACATTCTCCTTCCCCGGTTCAAAAGATCCGGTCATAAGGGTATGATTGGGTCATTTATTGAAACACATGAAATTTGTAAAGATACAACAGAGAATCGCCACTCTCTCGGATAATATTTTCTTATAAGAGTAGCATTCCAATTCGCGGGTTGATATGTGTGATCAGTGTTTGAGACTGTGGCCGCAGCGGAAGAATCATGTGAGATTCTTGGGTTAGCATGATTCATGACACTATCAACATCATACCTTTGACTATATGGGTAGACACTTTCATACCCTAGGTCAAACAGTGGGGATATAGTGAGGCGAGGGACCGTATCATATGTAAATCACATACATAATGGGTATATATATATTTCCTTCTCATTTGGGGGCCTTGACATGTTGTTAGATGTCAACCTTGGTCATTGAAATCGAACGACCATCTGATCGGAGGATAATTTATGTTCGATTAAATTATAACGATTCATTTCATGTCCAACTTGAGGGGAACCCAAAAGGTCACACACAACAAAGTCGAAATTAATGGTTAATAGTGCACAATACAAATTTAACAGCAAATATGATTGTTGTAGGAATTGTTCATAAATGGTTTAATGTGTTTAATTATTGAACAGATCATTTATGAGGTTCCATATTGTCTTAGGGATTGGTGAATGACGATAGGGGCACTTTGGGAATTGGAATAAATAAATAAAAATGTGAATAGTAACGTGAATAGTAATGTGAATAGTAATTTTTTTTAATTTGTTATTTGTTTTAAATTACAATTCGGCCCAAACTCTTATTAGAGTTTTATAATCTCATTAAACCACTAAATTAAGATCCAATGGCTAAGATTAAATTAGCATTTATCCCACATCGGATTCTTAATTAATTTTGTTGTCTTTGGAGCACCTATATAAACCCAAAGAATTCTTTAAAAAAAATTGCACCAAACCTTTCATATTTTGGGTTTATATAAGTGAGCAACTCTAAAGTTTAAGAGTAAGCCACTGATTTTGAGGATCCTTAAGTCTAATTGACTAGAGGAATCTTGAGTTAAAAGTTTTGAGGTATTTGCCTAGGCTAGCACCAAGGGAAAAATACACGTGCACTCAAGGCGTAGTCTTGCTGTTGAGTTTTGGCTTTGGTGTGTGCACCTTTGGAGGCCACACACTTGGGTGGCTCTTTGGAATGTGGAAGAGCTTGCTGAGTTCGAGAAAAGCTTATAGATTGGAGGGAGGACTGGAGGAGTCTTCGGTTCAAGTAAGTCTTTTTCTTTATTTATTTTAATTAGAGTTCTTATGATAGTTAACATGTTTAGGTTTATGTTCTTTGCATGTTTTTATGAGTTTTTATACTTAGAATATATAGTAACATGCCTAGGCTTGTAGATTAATCAAAACAAATGGGTCTTGGGCAAATGGGTAACGACATCATAATTTGATTTATTAAATTTTCCGCTGCGCACTCGCGGCCGCTTCCCAATAGTGGTATCAGCGCGCCATTTTTGTTTTGATTAGTTCTTTCTCATTTGAACTCAAAAATTGGTTGTGTAAAAGATCGTTGGAAAGCTAACACCCTGAACTTAATTTTAGGTACAAGTTTTGCATGATTTGGTTAAGATTTGAATTGTGAAATTGCATTTAAAGTTCACGCATTTGTAAAAAACGTGAATAGTAAATTTATTTGATTAAAATAAAATGCAATATCATAATTAAATATTAATCAAAGTTATTTAATGCCTAAAATAATTCGATTCTATGTATGATTAGAATTGGCATGATTATTTTAGGGTGCAAACATCTAGAGACTTTCTAAGGAAATAGAGAGTGTATTGTTTATCCCTTAGAGATTTATTACCTTTAAGGCTAATAAATATAAATAACTTGTTTATAATAAAAGACATTATAAAAGATACAAGTGGGGTGGGACCAAGGCGTTAATAAGACTTTCCAAACTAAAGTTAATTTAACCAAAGGTATTACTAAAGTTAGATAATGATTTGGTGTCTTCCTTCACTCACTACCTTTTTATAGCCAAAAGGAAAAGCTGTGAAGACATCTAGATAATCATTTACTCAAAGCTTACCTTAAAGCATATTTAAAGTGTTGGGCTAATTTGGAGGATCTATTGTTTATTCCTGTCACCAAGGCAATAAGAGCCTAAGAGGTAAGGGTATTTAAGAGAGTTCGCTCCACCCTCACTCTGGGGAATTTTCAATGGAGGAATCCATTTGACAGTTATTCACTTAAACTTGCTAAAATCTTCAATAATAATTTAAGTCTAAAATTTGCCTCCCATTGTAAAGTATAGACCCAAATGGCTTAAACCGTATTGGCAGGACTAGGCTTACCAGACTGACCAATACCAATTTGTCCCTAAATCGTACTATTGACAATGGTTTGACTTTTCTGAGTCATAAGATGCATCAACCCTTAGGCGTGGTCTTATAACTTAGTGGCAAAGATTAGGTGTCTACAAGGACTAGCATAAGCTATGGCATGTTTGATTGCCCAACCCAATGATCAATGAATATTGATATATATCATAAATTGGTTGGGAACCTACCTAATTATTGTATTTTCTAACGACTGGGCCTAGTCGGAGCTATTAAATGATGATAATGGGATCCTTGCCCATAAGAAATCCATCATATTGGGGTTGATTCGATTTTCTTAAAATTTTAAAACAATTGAGTGGGAGCAACTTCATAATATTAAAAGCCCATGTTATTATGAAACATTATGATATTAGGAAGGATCTGTTAGTGTACATGTGCTTAAGATGATTGGCTACATTGAAAAATTGGCCAACCTCGGGTTCATCATGGATCATGAGATAGGTCACGATCTAATTCTTCAGTCCTTACCAAAAGACTTCTCTAACTTTATTATGCAGTTTCATCTGTCTGATAAAGAAGCTACTTTAGCAGAATTGCACAATCTGATAAAGCAAGCAGAGAAGGACTTGAAACCGGAGCTTAAAACCTCTGTTATGCTTACGGGTACGGACCTGAAGCCACTAGGCCCAAATAAAAATAAGGGCAAGGCCAAGGCTCCAGATCACCTAAATCCCAATGGTAAGGTGGAGAAGAAAAAGGGAAAGGGGAAATGTTTCTTTTGTGGAAAGAAGGGTCATTGGGTGCTTGACACCGGTTGTGGGACTCACTTGTGTAACAATGTGCAGGGCCTGAGAAATAGTAGGATACTCCGTCATGGGGAGGTTGACTTACGCATGGGTAATGGAGCAAAACTGGCTGCATTGTGCGTGAGGACTTATTCATTAGTTTTGCCAAATGGTTTAGTTTTAGACTTAGAAAATTATGTTTATGTACCTTCTCTAGTAAAGAACATCATTTCAATTTCTTCTTTATGTAATAAAGGCTTTTCATGCCTAATAAGTTGTAATGAATGTTCTATTTATTTCAATGAAATAAAATATGGATATGGTATTTTGAATAATGGTATCTATGTCTTACAAACTAACAAAAAATGTTCAACCTCTAATATATACAACGTTAACTTGAATAATCTCAATGAATCACTTTTATGGCACAGTCGCTTAGGTCATATCAATGAAATAAGATTAACTAAGCTACATAAGGATGGGTATTTCAGACCCTTCAAATATGAACCTTATGGAACTTGTGAGTCTTGTTTACTTGGTAAATTGACCAAATTACCCTTCAAAGGTAAATGACAGCGTGCATCGGAGACATTAGAACTCATACACTCTGATGTGTGCGGACCAATGTTAGTCACCTCTAGAGGTGGATTCTCCTACTTCATTACCTTTATCAATTATCACTCGCGATATGGGTATGTGTACCTTATGCGGTACAAATCTGAAGCCTTTGAGAAATTCAAATTCTTCAAAGCTGAAGTAGAAAAGCATCTTAATAAAAGTATTAAGTCACTAAGGTCTGACCGAGGTGGTGAATACTTAAGCGACGAATTTCAAGATTACTTGATAGAAAATGGCATTGTTTCCCAGTGGACTCCTCCGGGAACTCTACAGCATAATAGGGTCTCTAAAAGGAGAAATCAGACATTATTAGATATGGTCCGATCAATGATGCCAGGCACGAATCTACCTCTTTCATTTTGGGGTATTGCTTTAGAAACTGCAACAAAACTACTAAACCAAGTTCCTTCCAAGACTGTTAGTCAAACACCATATGAGTTATGGTCTGGGAAACGTCATAGTCTTAGTTATCTAAGAGTTTGGGGTTGTGACGCATATGTTAAGCTCACACAAACTAACAAATTGGATGATAGGGCAGTTAAATGTAAGTTTGTAGGATATGTCTTGAACTCAAGAGCATACATGTTCTACGTCCCAAATGAACAAAGAACATTTGTCTCACGAAATGCTAAATTTCTAGAGAATGAATTCCTTCTCAAGAAACATAGTGGGAGTAGACTTGACCTCGATGAGGTACGAGAAGAACAAACTAACATAGAACTAAACCCCAGACCCCTCAAAAGGGCAGTGACGAAACAACCACAAGGTTATGAACTTAGAAGGCCTGGTAGGGAAAGACATGAGCCTGAAAGATATGGTTTCCATATTGATGAGGAACATGATCCAGTCATTAATAATGATGATCCCACTAGTTATGACGAAGCAATGCGTGACATTGATTCAGTCAAGTGGCTTGAGGCCATGAAATCTGAAATAGACTCTATGTATCAGAATCAAGTCTGGGACTTGGTGGATGCACCTGAAGGGATAAAACCCATAGGCTGCAAGTGGATTTACAAGCGTAAAATTGATGCAGAAGGCAACATCCAAACCTATAAGTCTAGGTTGGTGGCGAAAGGTTATAGAAAAATCCAAGGAATTGACTATGACGAAACCTTCTCGCCTGTTGCAATGATAGAGTCCATTCGAATTTTACTGGCACTAGCTGCACACTTTGATTATGAGATTTGGCAGATGGATGTCAAAACAGCTTTCCTTAATGGGAATCTCGTAGAGGAAGTCTATATGACACAACCTGAGGGGTTTGCATCTAAGGTTGATCATAATAAAGTATGCAAGCTTAAACGATCCATTTATGGACTCAAGCAAGCCTCCAAAAGTTGGAATATACGATTTGATGAGACAATCAAAGAATTTGACTTCATTAAAAATGTAGACGAGCCTTGTGTTTACAAGAAAAGTAGTGGGAATGCTGTTGTATTTCTTGTATTATATGTCGATGATATATTAATCATCGGGAATGATATTCCCATGATGCAAGCCACCAAGCAATGGTTATCTCAGAATTTCTCCATGAAAGATTTGGGAGAACCAGCCTACATCCTCGACATTAAGATCTATCGTAATAGATCTAAGAGGTTGTTAGGACTTTCTCAATCTACGTACATAGTTAAAGTTTTGAAAAGATTCAAAATGGAAGATTCCAAAAG
This sequence comes from Zanthoxylum bungeanum, assembly GCA_019454045.1. Taxonomy (NCBI): domain Eukaryota; kingdom Viridiplantae; phylum Streptophyta; class Magnoliopsida; order Sapindales; family Rutaceae; genus Zanthoxylum; species Zanthoxylum bungeanum. The sequence goes on along the minus strand of SKCR01035349.1, from coordinate 137,901 downwards.
AGATAATTTACCTACTTGTCATGAAATCAAATTATCTAAGGAACAATGTCCACATACTCCTTCAGATAGAGAGCGTATGAGTAGGATCCCTTATGCTTCAGCAATAGGATCGATCATGTACGCCATGCTATGTACAAGACCTGATGTCTCTTATGCTCTTAGCATAACGAGCAGGTATCAGACAAATCCTGGTGAGCAACACTGGGCAGCTGTCAAAACAATCCTCGAGTATCTGATAAGAACTAATGATGTGTTTTTGACATACGGAGATTGTTCTGAGATGAAAGTCATTGATTACTGTGATGCGAGCTTTCAGACCGATATGGATGACAGCAGATCGCTAACATGATATTTGTTTACTTTGAATGGCGGTGCTGTCAGTTGGAAAAGCTCAAAGCAGTCAACTACAGCGGACTCCACCACTGAAGCCGAGTATATTGCAGCATCTGAGGCAGATAAAGAAGCAGTCTGGATAAAGAAGTTCATCACGGAACTGGAAGTGCTTCCCGCAATAAAGAATGGCGTCACGATGTACTTTGACAACACGGGCGCCATTGCTCAATCAAAGGAACCAAGGTCCCACCAGAAATCCAAGCATGTACTCATGTGATTTCATCTCATCAGGGAGATTATTGAGAGAAAATAAGTTATTATAGAGAAAATACACACAGAAGATAATCTTACAGATTCTCTAACTAAAGGGCTGGCTTAACAAAAGCATGATAGGCACACCCGGGAGTATGGTGTCCAGATTCATACTAGTTGGCTATAGTGCAAGTGGGAGATTGTTATGGATATGCCCTATACCCAACTTGTGGATGGGCTATATGTACATATATTTGTAATATTTTCATTAATTAATAAAATGGCAATCTTTATTATACGTGTCTTACATAAATTATATGAATCATCAAACACTGTAATAAAGCCCTTGGAGTAATAAGATGATGACTTCCACGCCTTATGAGAATCATTACTCTTAAACGTTCCTAGTCATAGTTTTGTGAATAATCTGGGCGTTCACAAAGCGAAGAGACTAGCATGATGATATGATCCTCCCTTAATTGGGGTAGCCAATTTCATAGGCTACTAGCGGAGATCCATCCGCTTGGTGTGTCACATGGATGCATGAGTTGCTCGTGTCCATCGAACTGGCCGCCTAAAGTTTACACATGGAGTGTTTATCTCATGTGTCTGTGAGAACTTTCATGTATCGATTGTATGACTAGTCCTTAGACTTGAGGTCTTTACAATCTTATGTGTGGATCAAATAACTTTGACATTCTCCTTCCCCGGTTCAAAAGATCCGGTCATAAGGGTATGATTGGGTCATTTGTTGAAACACATGAAGTTTGTAAAGATACAACAGAGAATCGCCACTTTCTCGGATAATATTTTCTTATAAGAGTAGTATTCCAGTTCACGGGTTGTGTATTAGAAGATTGTGGAACAGTCTCATCCCTGATGAACTGTTCATTTTTCGTGAGGGGATCGGTGCCAGGAACAGTATCACTCCGATTTTCATCGAGTTCTATTTTTGTCCCACTTACCATTGCATTTATGAATTCCTTTTCGAGGAAAACTGCATGGAGAGCAACAAATTTTTTGTTCTCTTGTGGGTTATGGAAATAATATCCTTTGGTTTCCCTAGGATAACCAATTACAAATAGGAACTTATCCGATTTGGGTTGTAGTTTGGTACCATCCAAACGTTTAACTTATGTCCATCATCCCAAATCTTCAGGAATGAGAAACCCAATTTCTTTCATGTCCATATTTCATATGAAGTCTGTCCAACAGACTTTGACAGAACCTTATTCAAAATAAGTATTGCATTGTTCAATGCGTATCCCAAGAAGGAAATTGGTAGCTCAGTACGACTCATCATTACCCTTACCATGTCCAACAAAGTTCGGTTTCTCCATTCGGACACACCGTTCAATTGAGGTGTTCCGGGAAGAGTCCAATGTGACAGAATACCATACTCTTTCAAGTAATCGAGAAACTCATTGCTCAAGTATTTTCCACCACGGTCCAACCGTGATGTTTTAATACTTTTGCCGATCTGTTTTTCTACTTCACGTCGAAACTCTTTGAATTTCTCAAAAGTTTCCGACTTGTGTGTCATAAGACACACATACCCATAACGCGATGCAACATCTGTAAAGGTTACGAAGTATTGATATCCACCTCTAGCCTGGCTAGACATGGGCCCACATACGTCACCATGAGCGAGGGCTAACAACTCGGTGGCACGTACACCTTTACCACTAAAAGGTGTTTTAGGCATTTTGCCTAATAAACAAGATTCGTATACGTAATATGAATTAGGATCAAATCCTTCCATGTATCCACTATTCGAAAGTGTGGATATACGAATCTTGTTAATGTGTCCTAGAAGACAATGCCACAGATAAGTCTCATATGTTTTACTTAATTTGAGCCTTTTTTTTTGTCATGTTATATGTTTGAGATTCATTTATATTCAAAATATAAAGACCATTATTAACATCTGCTGTACATATCAAAATGTCATCTTTATATAAAAAACACCCAGTGTTTCTGAGTACAAAGGTATACCCGCATCGGGTTAAACTAGATACAGATATGATGTTCCTAGTCAAATTAGGTACAAAATAACAGTCACCTAATTTAATTACATGCCCCAAGGACAGGTTCAAAACATAGGTCCCTACGGCTAAAACAGTGACTTTCGTCCCGTTTCCGACTTGTAGGTCGATCTCGCCTGAAGCCAGTATCCTGCTAATCAGTAGATGCTGCACACCAGTACATATGTGAGTACCACATCCGCAATCAAAAATCCAATTTTTAAAACCAGTAGTGGACATGTTTATAACAAACATACCTGAAGCCGGAGCCTTTCCTGTCTTCACTTCCTTCAACTCCGCCTTGTACTCACGGCAGTCACGCTTCCAGTGACCCCGTTTGCCATAATGTAGGCAGACGTCTTGGCATGTGTCATTAATCTTCCCAGAAGACTGTGATGATTTTGCCTTGCCCTTTTTCTTTTTTTTCTTCACACCCACAGAAGCCTTCGGCCAAGCCTTGGCCTTATGGGATGTCGAAGTAAGATGCGCCTTGCGCTTCTTGCCCTTCAGAAGCTCTGGCTTTGCTTCTTTCAGCATCGCCATTAACTCTCCAAGAGTCTTTTCTTGGTTCATCATGTTATAGTTCATGACGAACTCGCCCCAGCAGTCGAGCAGAGACTGTAAGATCAAATATATAGAAGTCTCAGCCTCGAAGGTTATGCCCAGCTGACCTAGCTGTTCGATGTCAGCAATCAGCTGCGACACATAGTGCTCGACAGATATACCCTCTGACATACGCGAGTGAAAGAGCTTCTTTTGCAATTCGTACTTCTGAGATCTAAGGTTAGATTTGTGAAGATCCTTCAATTTTCAACATCATACTATAAAAGATCCAATCCTTTGTTCTGACGACGAAACTGAGGAGTCATTACGGCAACCATGACGGATTAAGCACTAAATTTATCATCACGCTGAGTCTTCCAAAGCTCATGCTCTACTATTTGCTCAACTTCGGACTCAGGCCCGAGAGGTTTCCCTATGACATAGAGTAACTTCTCGGCTCCCAGGACTATCCTGAGGTTCATCTCCCAATCTGGAAAATTTGAGCCGTTAAAGACATTGTCACTCATGATTATGTCTCTAACGCTAATCTTTCCGGCCATCTCGATTGCAATAGTCCAACTATCCAATCAATGATTTCAGGTACACTCAAAATGTAATGGTTACTATAGTCTTACTATATAACTAACTACAAGTGGAGTAGTGTGAAAACAGTCCAACTGTTCAATAAAAGCAATAAAAGATATTAGTCCAACTAATATATATTTATAACGACGATAAATAAAATAAAAGAGCGCGTTTAGCAAGTATTAAATGAAATTGCAAATTTAATACTGGCCTCCCACTATTTTTCGACGAGCTGTTGGACAATTATGACCCATAGCGTCACTATTTGTACAGATCATGGTGTTGTTGTACAAATTAACTATGTGACAAGGGAAATTGCTCTTTTATCATTTGTGATTAGATCACCAAGATGTATAAATGATAGAAGTTCCATATGATTAGTTCTAGATTGAGATGATATGAGACAATATCAATCCACGATGGTTTAATCATTAAATATCCCAAGTCAGAGTATTATCGAGATTGGACATCGATAATGCGTAAAAGACTAGTATTACACTTGTGCGCGTTGTAAGGGCATAATAGCATAGTTCTCATATATTTGGGTATAGGATACTCATGCAAGTGTAATAGGAGGTTGTGTTTACCGATGGTACGGGAAACAGCTTCGCTCTGGATAGACCCCACAGAATTCCATTGGTAGTATGACTATGTGTCTATGGAAGTCCGAATCAGGGTAGGTGTATTTGGTCTTAACCTGAGACTTGCACCGCTAATACTTGCGACAATCAATAAACTTTGGTTTTGGTCGTCCAGGGCTTTAACAGGGTTCTGTGTACGCCTCTTATGGGTATATTGAGAATCGTAGTGTATTGGGTGTGATGTCGAGATGGAAGTATCACTCCAGTCATTGTGTAGATGATGATCACGTATGATACGGTACTGGTGCTCTTATGTACTGTAGTCATCGGGATAAAATGACTAGGTCATTATTATCTGATATAGAGACTAGTTACTAGAGATCAGATATGTGCTTCGTACGGGGCAGACACAATTCCAGCCCTAGGCCTTGCACGTGACATCCGATGCTGGATCGAAATACGCAATACTACGTATACTATGCCTGATATAGATCACATATTCCTGTAAGGATATTTCTGGAGAATTGGGTAGGCATGGCGCTTTGCTAGAAGCCAACCTTGTCTTGTAAATCGGTATAAACGTAGTACTAGGTACTTACGTGTTCGGATAGTCTGACGACCGGATTTACTGCCAACATATCTGGGGATCTCATGGGTCACTTCCCTAAGATTCAACAATGATGTATGACTCGCACTTTATTAATCTGGGATTAATTAATGAGAGAGATAAAATTAATCTGGGATTAATTACGGAGATATTTTATCTGGGATAAAATATTAATTAAAGAGAGAATACGATTAATTTGGAATTAATCGATAAATTAATATATTTGATATATTAAATGAATTAGATTTCGACGTGGAATTAAATTTAGAATTTAATTTGGGCGAACGAGTTAATTTAGAATTAATTCGTTAGCGACGTGAATAGTAATTTTGCTAGGCAAATTTATTTAATTAAATTAGACTTAATTTCGTCGCAACGGAAAAATCGTTAATTTGGAATTAGCGAACCCGAGCCCGGGAGTGTTTGCGGGCACACTCGCATTGCGAATTTAAGTGCGACCCACAAGTCACATCAAGTGTCAAATCACTAGTCAATCAATTGATGTGATGTCTAGTCACTTTGAGTGATATGACAACTTGTCATTGTGATTGATGGTGGTAGTTGGCAAAGCTTTAATGCTTTGACTTTTGGTAAATGAATTTTTAAAATTCATTTTTGTGTATTAGATACACATTTTTCCAACAACCAACACAACACACTCACTCTCTCCCTCCTCTCATCTCTCTCGCCCAAGGGGCATTTTCTCTCTTCATTTTTCTGGTTTCTGCCGAGACTTGAAGGAGAAGAAAGGGAAATTTTGCGGCAAAATTTCCAGAGTGCTAACACGCTTTAGGAGTCTTGCGAAGGTGATAGGAAACCGCACTTGTGAGCTTGGAATCACCACCCAAAAGCTTGGAGCTTGGATCGAAAATGGAGGACATAAACCAGTAAAGCCGAGAGCCTTATGGAGCTTCAAAGGGCTTAAAAAGTTTTTGTTCTTCGTCGCATCGCTCAACCGCTCAATGTAAGTATTCTGTAACTTCCTTTAATGTATTCACATGATGTTTCTATGCTTGATAATGATCCTTGGGACCTTAGAAAAACCCTACAATGGTATCACAGTCAATATCGAGCATGAAACCTTTTATGGTTAAAATTGGGTAAATTGTATTTGAGCATGATTTGATAAAATTACTTGATTGAGTATGCTTAAATGATGTTTAATTGAAGTTTGATTGGATCAATTTCATGAAAATTTGATTGGATCATTTTTTGCCCAAAAAGTTGGCTTGGCCGAAAACTACTAATGCCCTAAAGTCTTGGTATTTTTTGTTTTTTTGATCATTGAATGAGTTGGAAAACATCGGGTAATGTCGATTGTGGATTTAATTGGATTGAAACCGAATCGATTTGAAAAAGCCCCAAAATGCCGAGACATGTAAGCATGAAATGGGTTTGATTTTTGATTAAAATGTGTTGGACATGTTTTGATGTATTTGAGCATAATTAATTAGGCTAATTGATGTTTTGGAAATGTTAATTTGGGTAATTAATTATGGCTTTACACTTTGAGTAATTAAATTGTGAAATTGGAATTTTTGTAATTTAATTAATTGGGCCTATTTTGGAAATTGGGCTTGAAAAGTTGTAATTGGGCTTATTGGGCTTGGTTGTACCAAGTTAGGTTTAGGCTAAATTGGTTGGATCCAATTGGGCCCAAAACCGCATCCAAAAGTCCAATTATGACTTAATGGACCTTTAATATTAATTGGGCGTAATGGGCCTAAATTGGTTTCTTGGCAAATAAGGGTGATTCCTTAAATGGGCTTTGATATTTGGGTTTGACCTATATTGACCAAAAGTCCATGCCTTAGAAATTAATTAAAAGCCCATTAGACTTTAAATTAAATTGACATTGGATGTTAATCAGGCTTTGAGACCCGTAACGATTAGATTTGGAATCTAAGTTGTAAAGGTACATTAAAAGTGTAAATATTTTAATTTGGAATTAAATAAATGAATTAGTATTAAATACAAATTAAATTGGATTTAATGTTGTAGTTTAATTTAATTCAAGAATTCGTACTTTGAGTACTTATTCGCAAAACGAGTCGGACTCGCGCAAAATCAAATCGTTGTTTGAACATTGGATGGTCATTAATATTCAGATTAATTAATTGGATTAGATTGATTGATAACATGCTTATGTGAATACATGGTTGCGATGCATGAATAATGTATATCGGATGGATATTAGATGGGTGGGGCAATTTTGGAAATTGTTGTAATAAATTTAGAATTTATTAAATTGGACCTGCGTGTCCAGCCTATTACCTCCTTACTCTATGTATTTCTCTTCTCACATATTCCCCTCAATGTAAATGAGGTTTCTTTGGAAGTGTTATGTAATCCAGTAGAAGTAAAACTTGTGCTAGCGGGAGAGAGGAAAGTGAGAGATTTGTTCTAGGAACAATGTGTTAAGTATCCATCCGCGTATCATTATTATTTTATTTATATTAGCCTTATTATGTGTTTAGAATGCATGTTTAAAGGTGTATGATGATGATACCTTAACAAAGATAATTAATTGGTTGCCAATTACACGCGAAAATCCCTCAACATCATATTAAGCGTTTTTCCTTCCATTGAGTGATTCTTACTCAAGATCCAAGACTGGCATTGGTTTGTTGGCCAAAGTCAAGACCTTTGTCCGTCGAGGATGTGTTTGAATCATGAAGGCTTTGTTCCATATCAGTGTCTTGTCCAAGTTGTGATTTTTTGGCCAAAGTCAAGATCACTTCTTGTCCATCGACATTGATTACGAAGCTTTCCATGGTCAATGGGTTCCGCTTAACTGGGATCACTAAGTTTGTTGTGCCAAAGCCAATGCTTAGTTGATTCAGAGGAAAAAGGTTAGGCAATATATTGGATATATTGGCATATATAAGATATATGTTTCAGACTTGGATGTCCACCTACTGGATCTAGGAATTGGATGGGATCCAATTGATCTTAGAGATCTACCTAGTTAATTATCATACAATTTGTTGGCCAAAGTTAAGATTGTGTGTTATTTAATGGGATCCTAACCCACTAGGAAACAAGGTTTCCCGAGTACTCCATAGAGGGTTAGAGGCTCGCCGCAAAATAGTGGGAGACAAATATTAAATTTGCAATATTCGTTTATTAACTTGCCATACGCGCTCATATCAAATTATTCGTCAAATAAATTAATTATTAGTTGGACTAATATTTAATCGTTGTTTTAATAAAACAGTTGGACTGTATTCAAACTATTTCAATTAATAGTTGATTTTATAATTGGATTATAGTAATCAATATAATTGAATTTAACCTATAAATTTTAGTTGATTATATAGTTAGACTATAATAATCATTATAATGAATAGTACCTAAAATCGTTGATTAAATAGTTGGACTATTAGATCAAGATAATTGAAAGATTAGTGTTTAAAACATAATCCTAGGTGAAAGTGTATTTAAACGACTTTAATTTTCAAATTGGGAATAAAACTTCAGGATAGTCCTGAAAACTGAGAAGTTAATCTATTTGATAGAATAACATCTTGGGCCTAAGCCTGGAGTTAAGCAAATAGTAGAACATGATATTTGGAATATTCATGTGATGATAACTTTAGTGCTTAATCCATTAAGCTTTCCAAATAGACTCCTTAATTTCTTAATCAGAACTAAGGATTAGATCCTTAAAGTATGATAATGAAATTAAAGGATCTATTCTTAGATCTTAGAAGTACTAAATTGCAATAGTAAACTCTTGGAGAGTTAATGGCTATACTCAAGAAGACAAAGCCAAAGTTTGCAATAAGGCAAGTAGCGCAAGGCGTATCTTACTTCGATATTCTAGAAGGACAAGGCTTGGCCAAAGGCTTCTAGGGTGTGAAAAGGGGCAAAGGTAAAATCATTATAATCTTCTGGGAAGACATAGGACATATCCCAAGATGTCTGCCTAAATTGTGGCAAACGGGGACACGGAAGTGTGACTGCCGTATGGACAAGGCAGACATGATGAAATTGAAGAACGGGCAAGGCTCTGACTTCAAATCTGTTTATCATAAAGATGTTCACTACTAGTATTAAAATTGGATTTTAAATACTGATGTGGTACATGAATATGTACTGGTGTGCAGAATCTGCTGGTAAGCAGGATACTGACTTCAGTTGAGATTAATCTGTGAATCGGAAATTGGACGAAAGTCGATGTTTTAACCGTAGAAACCTGAGTTTAGGAACTACCCTTCGGGTGTGTACTTAAATTAGGAAACTGTTACAATGTAACTAGTTTGACTAGAGACATTATCTCTATATCAGGGTTTAACCCGTTGCAGGTATACATTTATATTCTAGAACACTAAAGTGTTTCATTTTATAAAGATGATATTGAGATAAGTACATTAGATGTGAATAACAGTATTTATATTTTGAATATAATAAATCTCATACGTATGACATATAAATCTCAGTTGAGACTTATATGTGGCATTGTTGTCTGGGACACAATTAACAAGACTCGTATATCCACACTTTCGAAAAGTGGATACTAGGACGGATTTGATTCCATTAAAATAATGTCTACGAATCTAGTTTATTGGGCAAAGTGCCTAAACCACTTTTACTTGGTAAAAGTGTAAGTGCCACCGATCTGTTAGCCCTCGGTCATAGTGACGTAAGTGGGCCTATATCTAGCTAGGCTAGAGGTGGATATGAATGTTTTGTGACCTTTACGAATGTGGCATCCGGTTATGGTTATGTGTTTCTTTTGAAACACAAATCGGAAACTTTTAGAGTTTTGACACGAAGTAAACAAACAGATCGGCTAAAGTATTAATACCATCACGGTTGGACCATGATGAAAATACTTAAGCAATAAGTTTCTCGTATACTTGAAAAAGTATAGTATTCTTTCAATGAGGACTCTTCCTGGAACATGTCAGTTTGACGGTGTGTCCGAACTGAGAAACCGAATTTTGTTGGACATGATAAGGTTAATTATGAGTCGCTCGGAGCTACCATTTCCTTCAACGGATACGCATTAACAGTGCAGAACTTATTTTGAATAAGGTTCCATAAAAATCTGTTAGACAGACTTCATATTAGATATGAACAGGAAAGAAACTTGGTTTTCTCATTCCTGAGGATTTGGGAATTCTAGGCATATGTTTGGATGATACCAAACTAAAACCCAAATCGGATAAGTGCCTAATTGTAGGTTATCATAGGGAAACCAAAGTATAGTACTTATACAACTCACTAGAGAACAATGTAATTGTTGCTCGCCATGCGGTTTTCCTAAGAGGAATACCTATATGCAGTGGTAAGTGGGAGGAAAGTAAAACTCGATGAAAATCGAAGTAATACTATTCTAGGCACCGATTCCTTAATGGAACACATAAGTCAGAGAGAGTCAGAAAACAACCTGGGGGTTTCTGATCTCACCTCATAAAGATGTCAATCTTATTGAGGAACACGAACTGACTACGTATGAGGAAATGATACAAGGTATCGACTCCCTATTATGGAAAAGTGCAATGAAATCCGAAATAGATTCCATGTATACCAACTAAGTTTGGACACTAGTTGTTGTACCGTAAGGCATTGTGCCTATAGGTACTATATAAGTCTTCAAGGAAGACATACATGGAAGGCAACATACCAACGTACTAAGCTAGGCTTGCAGCAAAAAGGTATCGTTATCAAAATTGTGTCGATTACGACGAAACCTTTTATTCGTTGCCATTGTTAAATCCATTTGGATAATGCTTGCTGATGTTGCATGTTTCATTTATGAAATATGGCAGCTGAATGCCAAAACCGTTTTCCTTAACGGAAACCTTTTGGAGGATGTTTACGACATCCTGATGGTTTTGTCGTACCGAAACAAGCAAACAAGGTTTGCAGGTTATTTGATCCATGGATGGATTGAACCAAGCATAGCGTTCTTGGAATTATTATTTTGATGTAATCAAAATGGTGTATGATTTAATTCAAAACGAAAATGATTCTTGTGTATATAAGGAGGTTAGTGGGAGCGCACTGACAATTGATGTCATGTATAATGATGACATGTCATTTCTTGGAAATTATATTCCCATAAAACAATCGGTGAAAGCTTGGCTTTCATGAAAAATTCTCCGTAGAATTCTTGGGAGAAACAACCTTTATTCTAAGAATAAAGATCTACTGTGATAGATTTAAAGTTGTTAATACTCTCCGAGAACTCGTACATTGAAAAATGTACGTGATCTGGTGTCTCATATGCTTTGAGCATATGGATTCACAATCGGGCCAATCCAAGTGATAGTCATTGGATTGATGTTAAGAACATCCTTTAGTATCTTAGAGGAACTAAAGATGATGTCTTATACTATGGAGAAGGAGAACTTGAAGTGACTGGTTTCACTACTGCAAGTTTCCAAACGGATAATAACGACTATAAGTCGTAAGAAAGGTACTATAAAGTTTGAATAACAGAACAGTGAGCTGGAAATCTTCCATGCAAGATACTGTTACCGAATAAACAACAAAAGTGGATTATTGCTACAGCTGAGGCAGCAATAGAAGCTATTTGGGTCAAAAATAATCCTAATCAGATTAGGAGTAGTTCTGTTAGCAGCTGAACTAGGCTACAACACAGGCTAAAGAATTAATGGTCTCATCAACGATCCAGATAAATACTTCAAATATTCATCTGATTCGTTCGGATCAGACATCGTGGAGATATGATGATCGAATAAATCGCATCAGATGATAGTCATGCAAATCCACTGACGAAAGCATTTTCTCAGCAGAAATTGAGCGAACCGTACATAGTTCGGGTGTAAGACACTTGACTGACTGGCTATAGGCCAAGTGGGAGATTGTTGGACAATTATGACCCATAGCGTCACTATTTGTACAGATCATGGTGTTGTTGTACAAATTAACTATGTGACAAAGGAAATTGCTCTTTTATCATTTGTGATTAGATCACCAAGATGTATAAATGATAGAAGGTCCATATGATTAGTTCTGGATTGAGATGATATGAGACAGTATCAATCCACGATGGTTTAATCATTAAATATCCCTGGTCAGAGTATTATCGAGATTGGACATCGATAATGGGTAAAAGACTAGTATTACACTTTTGCGCGTTGTGATGGCATAACGGCATAGTTCTCATATATTTGGGTATAGGATACTCATGCAAGTGTAATAGGAGGTTGTGTTTACCGATGGTATGGGAAACAGCTTCGTTCTGGATAGACCCATCGGAATTCCATTGGTAGTATGACTATGTGTCTATGGAAGTCCGAATCAGGGTAGGTGTATTTGGTCTTAACCTGAGAGTTGCACCGCTAATACTTGCGACAATCAATATACTTTGGTTTTGGTCGTCCAGGGCTTTACATGGTTCTGTGTACGCCAATACTGGGTATATTGAGAATCGTAGTGAGTTGGGTGTGATGTCAAGACGGAAGTGTCACTCCAGTCATATGGAGATGATAGTCACGTATGATACGGTACTGGTTCTCTTAAGTACTGCAGTCATCGGGATAATATGACTAGGTCATAGTTATCCGATATAGAGACTAGTTACTAGACATCCGACATGTGCTTCGTACGGGGCAGACACAAATCCAGCCCCAGGCCTAGCACGTGATCATTCGATACTGGACAGAAATACGCAATACCACGTATTCTACGCCTGATATAGATCGCTTATTCCTGTAAGCATGTTTCTGGAGAATTGGGTAGGCATGGCGCTTTGCTAGAAGCCAACCTTGTCTTGTAAATCGGTATAAACGTAGTACTAGGTACTTACGTGATCGGATAGTCCGACGACCAGATTTACTGCCAACATATCGGGGGATCTCATAGGTCACTTCCCGAAGATTCACCGATGACATATGACTCGCACTTTATTAATCTGGGATTAATTACAGAGATATTTTATCTGGGATAAAATATTAATTAAAGAGAGAATATGATTATTTTGGAATTAATCGATAAATTAATATATTTGATATATTAAATGAAATTGGATTTCGAAGCGGAATTATATTTAGAATTTAATTCGGGCGAACGATTTAATTTAGAATTAATTCGTTAGCGACGTGAATATTAATTTTGCTAGGCAAAGTTATTTAATTAAATTAGATTTAATTTCGTCGCAACAGAAAAATCGTTAATTTGGAATTAGCGAACCCGAGCCCGTGAGAGTTTACGGGCGCACTCGCATTGCGAATTTAAGTGTGGCCCACAAGTCACATCAAGCGTCAAATCACTAGTCAATCAATTGATGTGATGTCTAGTCACTTTGAGTGATATGACAACTTGTCATTGTGATTGATGGTGGTAGTTGGCAAAGCTTTAATGCTTTGACTTTTGGTAAATGAATTTTTAAAATTCATTTTTGTGTAATAGATACACATTTTTCCAATAACCAACACAACACACTCACTCTCTTCCTCCTCTCATCTCTCTCGCCTATGGGGCATTTTCTCTCTTCATTTTCTGGTTTCTGCCGAGACTTGAAGGAGAAGAAAGGGAAATTTTGCGGCAAAATTTCCGAAGTGCTAGCACGCTTTAGGAGTCTTGCGAATGTGATAGGGAACCGCACTTGTGAGCTTGGAATCACCACCCAAAAGCTTGGAGCTTGGACCGAATATGGAGGACATAAACCAGTAAAGCTGAGAGCCTTATGAAGCTTCAAAGGGCTTTAAAATTTTTTTTTTCTTCGTCGCATCGCTCAACCGCTCAATGTAAGTATTCCACAACCCTCCTCTTGATGTATTCACATGATGTTTATGCTTGATAATGATCCTTGGGACCTTAGAAAAACCCTATACACGAGCCTCTAACCCTCTGTTGAGTACTCGGGTACCCATTTCCTGGGGCTAGGGGGAGGATCCCGTTAAATAACACAAAACCTTGACTTTGGCCACAAACTATATGAAACTTAACTAGGTAGATCTCTAAGATCAATTCGATCCCATCTAATTCCTAGATCCGGTAGGTGGACCTCCAAGTCCAAACATATATCCAATATATTGTTGGATAATATGACCCATAACGTCACTATTTGCACAGATCATTGTGTTGTTGTAGCAAATTAACTATGTAATAAGGAAATTGCACTCTCATCATTTGTGATTAGATCACCATAGATATATAATGAAGAGAGGTCCCTATGATTAGTACCTGGACTGAGAATGATATGAGACAGTATCAGTCCCCGAAGGTTTAATCATTAAATATCCTCTAGCCATAGTATTATCGAGGCTGGACATCGATAATGCGAAATAGGCTAGTATTGCACTTGTGCACGTTTGTGAGGGCACAACGGCAATAGTTCTCATATATATAAGTATTGGATACTTATGCAAGTGCGATAGGAGGTCGTGTTTCACCGACGGTACGGGAAACAGCTTCGCTCTGGATAGACACCTCGGAATCCCCTTGGTATTATGACTATGTGTCTATGGGAGGCCGAAATCAAGGTAGGTGTGTAAGGTCTTACCTGAGACCTTACACCGCTAATACTTACGATAATCGATAAACTTTGGTCTTGTGGTAGGGGGCTTGTAACCCGGTTCTGTGTACACACTTCTGGGTTTATCAGAGAGTCGTAGAGTATTTGGTGTGATGTCAAGATGAAGTATCACTTCAGTCATATTGGAGATGATGTCACGCAGGATACGGTATTAGTGCTCTTAAGTGCTGCGCGGCCATCGGGATATTATGACAAGTCATGTATATCCGATTATAGAGACTAGTTACACACCAGACTCCGACATGTGCTTCGTACGGGGCAGACACTTATCCAGCCCGGCCTAGCACGTGATTATCCGATACTGGGCCGATATACACAATACTACGGTATACTACGCTTGATACGATCTATATATTCCTGTAAGAATATTTCTGGAGAATTGGGTAGGCATGGCGCTTTGCTAGAAGCCAACCTTGTCTTGTAAATCGATATAAACGTAGTACGAGGTACTTACATGTTCGGACAGTCCGACGATCGTATTTACTGCCAACATATCCGGAGATCTCATGGGTCGCTTCCTGAAGATTCACCGATGACGTATGACTCACACTTTGATTAATCTGGGATTAATTAGAAGAGAGAGATAGAATTAATCTGGGATTAATTCGTTGAGAGAGAAAATTAATCTGGGATTAATGCGGAGATATTTTATCTGGGATAAAACATTAATTAAAGAGAGAATATGATTATTTTGGAATTAATCGATAAATTAATATATTTGATATATTAAATGAAATTGGATTTCGAAGCGGAATTATATTTAGAATTTAATTCGGGCGAACGATTTAATTTAGAATTAATTCGTTAGCGACGTGAATATTAATTTTGCTAGGCAAAGTTATTTAATTAAATTAGATTTAATTTCGTCGCAACAGAAAAATCGTTAATTTGGAATTAGCGAACCCGAGCCCGTGAGAGTTTACGGGCGCACTCGCATTGCGAATTTAAGTGTGGCCCACAAGTCACATCAAGCGTCAAATCACTAGTCAATCAATTGATGTGATGTCTAGTCACTTTGAGTGATATGACAACTTGTCATTGTGATTGATGGTGGTAGTTGGCAAAGCTTTAATGCTTTGACTTTTGGTAAATGAATTTTTAAAATTCATTTTTGTGTAATAGATACACATTTTTCCAATAACCAACACAACACACTCACTCTCTTCCTCCTCTCATCTCTCTCGCCTATGGGGCATTTTCTCTCTTCTTTTTCTGGTTTCTGCCGAGACTTGAAGGAGAAGAAAGGGAAATTTTGCGGCAAAATTTCCGAAGTGCTAGCACGCTTTAGGAGTCTTGCGATGTGATAGGGAACCGCACTTGTGAGCTTGGAATCACCACCCAAAAGCTTGGAGCTTTGACCGAATATGGAGGACATAAACCAGTAAAGCTGAGAGCCTTATGAAGCTTCAAAGGGCTTAAAAATTTTTTGTTCTTCGTCGCATCGCTCAACCGCTCAATGTAAGTATTCCACAACCTCCTTTGATGTATTCACATGATGTTTCTATGCTTGATAATGATCCTTGGGACCTTAGAAAAACCCTACCGAGCCTCTAACCCTGTTGAGTACTCGGGTAACCCAGTTTCCTTGTGGGCTAGGATCCCGTTAAATAACACAAAACCTTGACTTTGGCCAACAAACTATATGAAACTTAACTAGGTAGATCTCTAAGATCAATTCGATCCCATCTAATTCCTAGATCCGGTAGGTGGACCTCCAAGTCCAAACATATATCCAATATATTGTTGGATAATATGACCCATAACGTCACTATTTGCACAGATCATTGTGTTGTTGTAGCAAATTAACTATGTAATAAGGAAATTGCACTCTCATCATTTGTGATTAGATCACCATAGATATATAAATGAAGAGAGTCCCTATGATTAGTACCTGGACTGAGAATGATATGAGACAGTATCAGTCCCCGAAGGTTTAATCATTAAATATCCCTAGCCATAGTATTATCGAGGCTGGACATCGATAATGCGAAATAGGCTAGTATTGCACTTGTGCACGTTTGTGAGGGCACAACGGCATAGTTCTCATATATATAAGTATTGGATACTTATGCAAGTGCGATAGGAGGTCGTGTTTCACCGACGGTACGGGAAACAGCTTCGCTCTGGATAGACCCCTCGGAATCCCATTGGTATTATGACTATGTGTCTATGGGAGGCCGAAATCAAGGTAGGTGTGTATATGTCTTAACCTGAGACTTACACCGCTAATACTTACGATAATCGATAAACTTTGGTCTTGGTGGTAGGGGGCTTTAACCGGTTCTGGTACACCACTTCTGGGTTTATCAGAGAGTCGTAGAGTATTGGGTGTGATGTCAAGATGGAAGTATCACTTCAGTCATATTGGAGATGATGTCACGCAGGATACGGTATTAGTGCTCTTAAGTGCTGCGCGGCCATCGGGATATTATGACAAGGTCATGTATATCCGATTATAGAGACTAGTTACCAGACATCCGACATGTGCTTCGTACGGGGCAGACACTTATCCAGCCCCAGGCCTAGCACGTGATTATCCGATACTGGGCCGATATACACAATACTACGGTATACTACGCTTGATACAGATCTATATATTCCTGTAAGAATATTTCTGGAGAATTGGGTAGGCATGGCGCTTTGCTAGAAGCCAACCTTGTCTTGTAAATCGATATAAACGTAGTACGAGGTACTTACATGTTCGGACAGTCCGACGATCGTATTTACTGCCAACATATCCGGAGATCTCATGGGTCGCTTCCTGAAGATTCACCGATGACGTATGACTCACACTTTGATTAATCTGGGATTAATTAGAAGAGAGAGATAGAATTAATCTGGGATTAATTCGTTGAGAGAGAAAATTAATCTGGGATTAATTGCGGAGATATTTTATCTGGGATAAAACATTAATTAAGAGAGAGAAACGATTAATTTGGAATTAATCGATAAAATAATATATTCGATATATTATTAGAAATTAGATTTCGACGCGGAATTAAAATTAGATTTTAATTCGGGCGAACGAATTAATTTAGAATTAATTCGTTAGCGACGTGAATAGTGAATTCGCTAGGCGTAATCACTTAATTACGACGCGACGGAAAATTCGTTAATTTGGAATTAGCGAACCCGAGCCCGAGAGTGATTGCGAGCGCATTCGCATTTCGAATTCGAGCGCGGCACACAAGTCACATCAAGCGTCAAATCGCTAGTCGCGTCAATCGTCAAATCAATTGTCACTTTGAGTGATGTGACTTGACAATATGTCACTTTATTAAAGTGAATAGATGTGATGTGAAAAGTGGTGTGATATGACTTAAAGTTAAAAGTAAAAGTGATGGAATATGAAAAGGTTTGGAATATATATATATGTTTTATTTTTTTTTGGAAATAAATGAATAAATATATATTACTTTTCTTTTCCTTTTACACACACATTCAGTCCTCTCTCTCTTACATGCAAACATGTACGATTTCTCTCTTCCCTCTCTTTTTCTTCTTCATCTCCTTCACGCATGGTGCGATTTCTTCTCTTATTTTTCTGGTTTCACCGAAAATTTGAGAAGCAAAATGGAAGATGAACAAGTGCTAGCACACCTTGAGTAATACATAGGTGATAGGGAAGTGTCTTCATGAGCTTGGAAAGCTTGAAGCTTGGAGCTTCAATGGAGTCATCCATGGCCGAAAATGGAGGAGACTTTCACAGCCCAAACCGTGCGTCCACTGCAGTTCCAGAAGCCATTGCCGAGCTTGGAGGGAGCTTAAAAACGCATGTTCTTCATTTCATCAAAACCGTTCAATGTGAGTTATGTTTCCGCCTTACTCCTTTGATGTGTTTATATGCGGTTTTTATGCATGATTTGTGATCCTTGGGACCTTGAATTGAACTCCTACAAATATTTCCTAACCTTTTCCTCTGAATCAACTAAGCCTTGGCTTTGGGTCAACAAGCTTAATGATTCCAGTTAAGCGTGACCCATTGACAGTGGGAAAGCTTCGTAATCCATGTCGATGTACAAAAGTGACCTTGAATTTGGCCAACAAGTCACAACTGCCCAAGACATGCAATATATAGCAAAGCTTTCGTGGTTTAAACACATCTGCGATGGACAATGATCTTGACTTTGGCCAACAAATCAAAGCCAATCTTGGATCTTGAGAGAGAACCACTCAATAGAAGGAAAACACTTAATATTAAAGTAAGGGCTTTTCGCGTAAATTGGCAACCAATTTATTATCTTTGATTAGGTCTCATCATACCCTTAACATGCATTCTAAGAGCATAATAAGGCACAATAACTTAATAATGATATGCAGATAGATATATAATACAATTTGTTCCTAGAATAAATCACTCTATTTCCTCTCTCCCGCTAGCACTTTACATTCTTCTACCAAATTACATAACACTAAAAGAAACCTCATTTGCATTGAGGGGAATTGGTGAGAAGAGAAATACAAAGAGAATATGAGGTGAAAGGCTGGACACTGTTGGTCTACTCTAAGCTTCCCAAGATCATTAATCAAGCATGAAACAAGTGTAAATACAATCATAGGAGGTGCGAAATAACTCACAATGATCAGTAGAGATGCTACGAAGAACAAAAATGAACTTCAACTTTCTGCCTTCTCCAAGCTCGACAGTGGGCTGCTCGGTGTGGGGACTGCTCGGCAGTGGCTTGTCTTCCTCCTCCAAGAATCAGCCATGGATGTCCTTTGAAGCTCCAAGCTTTGTGACAAACTTCCATGCTCACTCGAACTCACTGCCCTATCACCTTCGTATGCCTCCTATGGTGTGCTAGCACTTGGATCTTGCAACAAAATCACTCATTTCTTGTCTTCATTTTCGGTCAAACCAGTGAGAAGGAAGAAGGAGATGGCCTTGAGACCGAGAGAGATGAAGAGGAGCTTTTGGCTCCAATACGTAAAATACCGAGAGAGATAGAATGAAAAAGAAAAAGTTATAATAGGTTTTATATTTTCCAAAATTAATAAACCATTTACCACTTTTTAATTTCAAAAAGACAAGCATTAAATGCTTTCTTTAATCTCACATCAACTCACATCAATCAATCAAATGTCACATCACTCAAAGTGACATATGATTTGACGCTTGATGTGACTTGCGATTTGACGCTTGATTTGACTTGCGTGTCGCACTCGAATTCGAAATGCGAATACGCTCGCAAATAATCTCGGGCTCGGGTTCGCTAATTCCAAATTAATGAATTTTCTGTTGCGTCGTAATTAAACGATTACGCCTAGCAAAATCACTATTCATATCGCTAACGAATTAATTCTAAATTAATTCGGTCGCCCGAATTAAAATCTAATTTTAATTCCGCGTCGAAATCCAATTTCGTTAAATATATCAAATATATTAATTTATCGATTAATTCCAAATTAATCGTTCTTCTCTCTTTAATTGATATTTTATCCCAGATAAAATATCTCCGCAATTAATCCCAGATTAATTTTCTCTCTCAAATGAATTAACCCCATATTAATTAAAGTGCGAGTCATACGTCATCGGTGAATCTTCGGGAAGCGACCCATGAGATCTCCGGATATGTTGGCAGTAAATCGGGTCGTCGGACTATCCGAACACGTAAGTACCTAGTACTACGTTTACACCGATTCACAAGACAAGGTTGGCTTCTAGCAAAGCGCCATGCCTACCCAATTCTCCAGAAACATGCTTACAGGAATAAGCGATCTATATCAGGCGTAGTATACGTGGTATTGCGTATTTCTGTCCAGTATCGAATGATCACGTGCTAGGCCTGGGGCTGGAATTGTGTCTGCCCCGTACGAAGCACATGTCGGATGTCTGGTAACTAGTCTCTATATCGGATAACTATGACCTAGTCATATTATCCCGATGACTGCAGTACTTAAGAGAACCAGTACCGTATCCTACGTGACCATCATCTCCATATGACTGGAGTGACACTTCCGTCTTGACATCACACCCAACTCACTACGATTCTCAATATACCCAGTATTGGCGTACACAAAACCTGTTAAAGCCCTGGACGACCTCAACCAAAGTATATTGATTGTCGCAAGTATTAGCGGTGCATGTCTCAGGTTAAGACCAAATACACCTACCCTGATTTCGGACTTCCATAGACACATAGTCATACTACCAATGGAATTCCGAGGGTCTATCCAGAGCAAAGCTGTTTCCCGTACCATCGGTAAAACACAACCTCATATTACACTTGTATGAGTATCCTATACCAAAATATATGAGAACTATGTCGTTGTGCCCTCACAACGCGCACAAGTGTAATACTAGACTTTTACGTATTTATCGATGTCCAATCTCGATAATACTCTGATATGGATATTTAATGATTTATCCTTCGTGGACTGATACTGTCTCATATCATTCTCCGTCCAGGAATAAATCATAGGGACCTCATATCATTTATACATCTAGGTGATCTAATCACAAATGATAAGAGTGCAATCTTCTTTGTCACATAGTTAATTTGTACAACAACACCATGATCTGTACAAATAGTGATGCTATGGGTCATAATTGTCCAACAGACACGCAGGTCCAATTTCAAATAAGTACCATACTTACAACAATTTCCAAAATTGCCCCCACCCAACTAATATCCATCCGATATACATTATTCATACAAATACATCCAAGTATTCACACAAAGTGTTATGTTCAATCAATCTAATCCAATTAATTAAACTTTAATTAATGACCATCCAATGTTCATACAACGATTTGATTTGCGCGAGTCCAACTCGTTTAAGAATAAATACTCAAAGTAAGTATTCTTGAATTATATCGAACTACAATTTTAAATCCAATTTAAATTGTATCCAATACTAATTCATGTTTAATTCTAAATTAAACAATTACACTTTAATAGTGCCTTTTAGACTTGGATTCCAAATCCAATCCAATTGGGTCTCAAAGGCCCAATTAGCATCCAATGCTATTCCATTAAAGTCCAATGGGCTTTCAATTAATTCTTTAGGCATGAGCTTTGGCCATTATGGATCCAACCCAAGATGTCAAGGCCCAAGTTAGGAATCACCCTATGCTATAAAATCAATTTAGGCCCATTAGGCCCAATTAAATTATTAAAGGCCCAATAGTCATATTTGGACTTTATGGAAATGGTTTTAGGCCCAATTGGATCCAACCCAATTGTCTAAAACCATAATTGGCCCAACCAAGCCCATTAGCCCAATTACAGCAAATTAAATTAACATATTATTTCACATTACATATTAATCCAATTTAAAGTGAAATTACCACAAATAATTAATTAATCTAATATTTCCAAAACATCAATTAATCTAATTAATCATGTTTAATTCTCAAATTCATGTCCAACACAAAATTGAGGCAAAATCAATTCATCCAACAACATGCTTAACTCACGGCAATAGCAAGAAATAGCACTCAATTTGATTTCAATCCAATTAAATCAACATACAAGATTTATTTCATGCTTTAAACATATCCAATTGTCTAATTTTCAAAAAATCACCATGAGCATTTTCTAGGGTGCATTCGGCCAAGGTGATAAAATTGGGGAAACTTTGATCCAATCAAATTTCACAATCCAATCATGCATAACTCCAAGTTATCATCATCCAACCATAACCAACAACCAATTTGGAAAATTATAATCTCCAAACAAAAATCCCCAAATTAAAGTCCATAAACTCTAGGTTTCAAATCAAGTTTAGGTGGCTCTGATACCATTATTAGTGTCTCAAAGACTTGCCCAAGGATCCTAAACATTGATTCAAGTGTGAATTTACCAAAGAAAGTTGCGGAATACTTACATTGGTAGGTTGAAGTTCAAAATTTTTCCATGGATGTAGAAGCTCCAAGCTTTTATTTTTGAGTTCCAAACTCTTGGGTGAGTTTCCCTATCACCTTTCTTTGACTCCCAAAGTGCTAGCTTTGATCAAAAATTGAAAGAAAATTTTCCCTTCCAAATAGAAGAAGTTTCGGCCAAGCATGGAGGAGGAAGAGAGAGAAGCATTTTTTGTGTGTGTTGTATTGTTTCAAAAACAAAAGTAAGTATTACTAAACTTGTTCAACACACTTTAGTTGTGTGAAAGATCCCATTAATCGTAGCCAACCACTTCCATCAAATGTCAAACAATTGATGTAATCCAAGTGGGTCCCACCACTTTGAAATTCTAAATTAAGTTGGCTTACTCAACACACAACTTAGCTTTGGGCCCGAGTTCGTTTAATTCGACTAAACGAATTTTCCATCGCTACGTAATTAAATCCAATTTAATTAAATAGTAATGCCTAGCAAAATTATTACGAAAGTCGCTTACGAATTAATTCCAAATTAATTTGTTTGCTTGAATTAAAATCCAATTTTAATTCCGTATTGAAATCTAATTTCAATTAATATATCCGATATATTATTTTAGCCCAATTAAATAAATTAAATAGTAAAATCCAATTTAACTATTAAATTTACTTTGCCGATTAATTCCAAATTTATCGTGTTCTCTCTTCTAGATGAATTAATCCCAAATTAATTCTTACCGCAATTAATCCCAGATTAATTTTCTCTTTCATAATTAATCCCAGATTAATTATTGTCGTAATTAATCCCAGATTAATTTTCTGTCCCATAATTAATCTCATATTAATTTTGTTCGAGTCAAATGTCTTCGGTGAATCTTTGGGAAACGACACAAGAGATCCCTGGATATGTTGGCAGTAAATACGGTCATCAGACTATCCGAACACGTGCGTACCCGGTACCACATTCTCACTGATTTACAAGACATGGTTGGCTTTTAACAAAGCACCGTGGCTACCCAATTCTCCAGAAATATTCAACGAAGAATATATAATCTGTATCAGGTGTAATATACAATGTATTGCGTAATGCGATCCAGTATCAGATGTCACATGCTCGGCCTGGGGCTGGAATTGTGTATGCCCCGTACGAAGCATATATCGGATAACTAGCAACTAGTCTCTATAATCAGATAATCATGACCTAGTCATACTATCTCGATAGCTGCAGCATTTAAGAGTACTAGTTCGGTATCCCTGCGTGATCATCATCTCCATATGACTAAAGTGATACTTCCATTTTGACATCATATCCAATACATTACGATTCTCAGTAAACCCAGAAGAGGTGTACACAGAACCTATTAAAGCTCCGGATGACCAAAACCAAAGTGTATTGATTGTCGCAAGTATTAGCGATGCAAGTCTCAGGTTAAGACCACAGACACCTACCCTGATTCAGATTCCCATAGACACATAGTCACACTACCAATGGTACTTTGAGGGGTCTATCCAGAGCGAAGCTGTTCCCGGTCATACGTCTAACAGAACCTCTATCACACTTGCATAAGTATCCAATACTTAAATATATGAGAACTATGTAGTTAAGCTTCCATAATGCGCACACGTGTAATACTAGTCTATTCCGCATTATCGATGTCCAGTCTCGATAATACTACGACTAGGGATATTTAATGATTGAACCTTTCATGGATTAATATTGTCTCATATCTTATTAATCTCTGGTACTAATCATATGGACTTTTATCATTTATATATATCCAAGTAAACCAATTACAAAATGATAAAAGAGCAATTTCCTTTGCCACATAGTTAATTTGTACAAAAACACCATGTCTTTTACAAATAGTGATGCTAGGGGTCATAATTGACCAACAGTGAAAACTCTGATATGGTGTGAAAGCTTAAAAACTCCATTCATGGACTTAAACAAGCTTCACGGAGTTGGGTTCTTCGATTCAATAAGGTAACCAGATTGTCTAGTTTCCTAAAGAATGCAGAAAAACTATGTGTGCATAAGAATTTTTATGGGAGTACAATGGCGTTTTTATTGCTTTATGTTGATGACATCCTAATCATTGGGAATGATATCAGGATGATGCAGGGTGTGTGAAGCTTACCTCTGTAAAACCTTCTCCATGAAAAACCTGGGTGAAGTTTCTTATGTCTTGAACTTTAAACTCTATAGAGATAGAGAAAGAAAATTGATTAGGTTATCTCAATCAACATACATTTAATAAGATATTGGAAAGGTATAATTTCAGTAACTGTCATACCTTGCCGAAATGACATAGATCTTTCAAAGAAGATGTTTCCACAAACTGAAGATGAGAACATTAGAATGTCTAATCAACTTTATGTTTCATGTTTGAGTAGCATCATGTATGTCATGTTATGTACGAGGCATGATAATAGTTACTTGATTAGTGTAACTAGTAGATATCAGTCTAATCTAGGTAATGACCATTGGATTAAGCATATCATAAAGTATCTTAAGGATACTAAGGATAAGTTTTGATTTATGGAGAAATTAAGCTGCAGGTTAATGGGTATACATATTTGGATTTCCAATCGGATCACAATGATAGAAAGTCTATATCAGGATTCGTCTTTACCCTTAAAAACTATAATTAGTTGGAAAAATTCTAAATGGGGGTCGATAGTTGATTCCATCATAGAGACGGAATATATTGAAGCATCTGAGAATGCAAAAGAAGCTGTCTGGATTAGGAATTTTATTATAGAGTTGGGGTTGTCCCAATCATTCAAAATCTGGTTCTTCTACACTGTGAAAATAATGGTGTTATTATTGGAGTTGGTGCTTGGAGCGTCAACCCGAATAATATATGTATATTATAATTTATACTTATTATAAAATAAATATATTTTTCATTTCAACCATGTTAATGGTAATTTATGTCATAATGCATATTAGATTGATATATAAATATGCTGAGAATGACATTGACCATAGAATAGTCATGTAATAATACTGGACACTGGGTGGTCCGATATTGGGATAATATTACTATTATAAACTATTCTTAAAGTAAGTATTTATAGTCGTTGGTTTTGGAATACGGTCGAATTCCTATAACCTAGAAGACTAGTACATGTCATATATTGGAATTGGAGTTCCAATGGTTTAACCTGATGTACCATGAGCAAGGGAAGCTCATATAGACATGTGGATATTCGTTAGAGAGAATACTGAATAACTCATAGGTGATTCAAAATAGTTGGAAGTACATACCACCGTCAATAGGAATCTCCTCGAGTCGAGTAGCATATGTGATCCTTTGACTATAGGATAACATTGATTTTGTTTGTGATCCTCCTATTTTGATGCCATATATGTCAAAGACCTTTCATGTTCTGACCGCTAGATGTTCTTTGGGTGTGAACCGATACACTCTTTAATCAAATACGTATCAAGATAGGATCCGTCGGCCCGTATGTGTAGCATAAGGGGTTTAGCTATCCATGTGAGTAAGTCACGATTCTTAAGACTTTGGCCAAAGCCGATCACATAGGGTGGATCGCATATATCAGAAATGGTATTCTGATTAGTTGTAAAGAATCGTGGGCATGTCGACAATATGAAATGTGCGCCTTGGAAACTTGAAGTGTAATATATGTTCCTAAGCACAACTCTGATAGCATATGTGTAGACACTGTATTTTTGCATAAAGCCCAATGATGAGCCTCATATGGAAGCACTACCCGATAAGTTGCGGAAGTCGCGGGAAACAGACGTCGGAATGGGAAAATTCAAAAAATTAATACTCTATCAAATTTAAACTCATTATAGTGTCGGGTTTGCTTAGTTGATTTATGTTTTAAATATTTGCCTCGGCCCAAAACCCTCGCAAACCTATGAAAAGCCCATTCCACCCAAGCCCAATCCAAAATAATTAAATCACATTTAACACATGCCAAAATCCCTCCCAAATCCCTTCCAAATTAAAAAATATCTTGAATTTAATCCCCACCAAAAATACACAATATTCTTTCCCTAAATAAATTAATTAAATACACCCATTTATTGCTTGATTTATTTCCTTTTGAAAACCCATGTGTTGGACAATTATGACCCATAGCGTCACTATTTGTACAGATCATGGTGTTGTTATACAAATTAACTATGTGAAAGGAGATTGTACTCTCATCATTTGTGATTAGATCACCTTAGATATATAAATGAAGAGAGGTCCCTATGATTAGTTCCTGGACTGAGAATGATATGAGACAGTATCAGTCCCCGAAGGTTCAATCATTAAATATCCCTAGCCGGAGTATTATCGAGACTGGACATCGATAATGCGGAATAGGCTAGTATTGCACTTGTGTGCGTTGTGAGGGCACAACGGCATAGTTCTCATATATATAAGTATTGGATACTTATGCAAGTGCGATAGGAGGTCGTGTTTCACCGATGGTACGGGAAACAGCTTCGCTCTGGATAGACCCATCGGAATCCCATTGGTATTATGACTATGTGTCTATGGGAGGCCGAAATCAAGGTAGGTGTGTATAGTCTTAACCTGAGACTTACATCGCTAATACTTGTGATAATCGGTAGACTTTGGTCTTGGTGGTACAGGGCTTTAACCGGTTCTGCGTACACCACTTCTGGGTTTATCAGAGAGTCGTAGTGTATTGGGTGTGATGTCAAGATGGAAGTATCACTCCAGTCATAGTGGAGATGATGTCACGCAGGATACGGTATTAGTGCTCTTAAGTGCTGGCCGGCCATCGGGATATTATGACAAGGTCATGTATATCCGATTATAGAGACTAGTTACCAGACATCCGACATGTGCTTCGGACGGGGCAGACACTTATCCAGCCCCAGCCCTAGCACGTGACTATCCGATACTGGGCTGATATACGCAATACTACGGTATACTACGCTTGATACAGATCTATATATTCCTGTAAGAATATTTCTGGAGAATTGGGTAGGCATGGCGCTTTGCTAGAGAAGCCAACCTTGTCTTGTAAATCGGTATAACGTAGTACGAGGTACTACTTACGTGTTCGGATAGTCCGACGACCGTATTTGCTGCCAACATATCCGGGGATCTCATGGGTCGCTTCCTGAAGATTCACCGATGACGTATAACTCGCACTTAATTAATCTGGGATTAATTAGAAGAGAGAAAATTAATCTGGGATTAATCACGGAGATATTTTATCTGGGATAAAATATTAATTAAAGAGAGAGAACGATTAATTTGGGATTAATCGATAAAATGATATATTTGATATGTTATTAGAAATTGGATTTCGACGCGAAATTAAATTAGATTTTAATTCGGGCGAACGAATTAATTTAGAATTAATTCGTTAGCGACATGAATAGTGATTTCGCTGGGCGTAATCATTTAATTACGACGCGACAGAGAAAATTCGTTAATTTGGAATTAGCGAACCCGAGCCCGGATTATTTGCGAGCGCATTCGC
Organism: Zanthoxylum bungeanum; assembly: GCA_019454045.1. NCBI lineage: Eukaryota > Viridiplantae > Streptophyta > Magnoliopsida > Sapindales > Rutaceae > Zanthoxylum > Zanthoxylum bungeanum. Next base: position 110,159 of record SKCR01035349.1, on the reverse strand, counting down.
ATTTCGAATTCGAGTGCGGCACGCAAGTCAAATCAAGCGTCAAATCGCTAATCACATCAAGCGTTAAATCACATGTCACTTTGAGTGATGTGACAATTTGATTGATTTATTTGAGTGATTGATGTGGTAGTTGAAAAGCATTATTGCTTTTTGCTTTTTGACTTTTAATAAATGAAAATGTTTTATGTATTTGATTTTTGTTTCTTGGAAAATAAAAATAAATATATAAGTAATACATTTCTTTTATTTTTTCTCTTCTCTCACTTTTCGGTTTCCAGTAACCATTTTCCCCATCTTTTTTTCTCTCTTCTCCTTCACGGTTTTGGAACCGATTTCTTCCTAAAATTTTCTGGTTTGACCGAAAAAATGAGAAGCAAATGAAGAAGAGTAGTGCTAGCACACATATGGGTTATACATAGGTGATAGGGAAGTGTCTTCATGAGCTTGGATTTATTTTTGGAGCTTGAAGCTTTGAGCTTCCATGGAGTCATCAATGGCCGATCATGGAGGAGACCACCACCACCAAAACCGAGCAGTCCAAAGCAAGGAGAGTTGTTGCCGTGAGCTTGGAGGGAGGCAAAACGCAACTTGTTCTTCGCATCTCAAACCGTTCAATGTGAGTTTATTCCGCACCTCCTTTATGTGTATTCATATTGTTTTATGCTTATTAAATGATCATTGGGACTGCTTGATTGAAACTCAACAATGGTATCTTGAGCTATTGGTTGCATAAAACGAATTTAGGGTTCTTGAGCAAAATTTGGGGCTTTTTGATTTAAGCATGATTTTGACAAATTGTTTGTTTAAGAATGCTTGTATATGGATAAACTTAGAGTTATATGTAATCAAATTGATAAAAATTAATTGGATTGATTTTCCCCAATTTGCTTAATGTTGGCCAAAACTTTAATTTGGGTAAACTTATTTTGAGCATGTTTAATGAAATTGGATGAATTAGAATGCTTAAATATTGTTTAATGATGATTGATTAGATCAATTTGATGAAAAAGTGTTTGGAACAATTTTCCCCAATTTGCTTATTGTTGGCCAAAATTGAAATTTGGGTAAATTTGATTTTGAGCATGTTTAATGAAATTGGATGATTTAGAATGCTTAAAGTATGTTTAATTGAGGATTGATTGGATCAATTTGTTGAAAATTAGTTTGGAACAATTTTCCCCAAATTGCTTTGGATGGCCGAATTTGGCAAGCTCCCTAATGTCTTGGATTTTTGATTTTTTGTTCATTGGATGACTTAGAAATCATTCGGGGATGTTGAATTTATGTTTGATTGGGTTCAATTGGATTGAATTTGATTTGGGCATTTTTTCCCCTTATGGCCGAGACTTTAGCATGTATTAATTGGGTTTGATTTTGATCAAATTATGTTGGACATGATTAATTGATGTTAAGCATGATTAATTGGACAAATTTTATGTTTGGAAACTTTGATTTGGGTAATTAATAATGCTATACACTTTAGGTAATTTAATTGAAAATTTGGAATTTTTGGAATTAAATATTGGGCTTAAAATTGGATTTGGGCTTTTAAAGTTGTTATTGGTTTATTGGACTTTGTTGTACAAAGTTGGTTTAGGCCAAAATTGGTTGGATCCAATTAGGCCCAAAACCGCTTCCCAAAGGCACAAATGCGACTAATGAACCTTTAACGTTTAATTGGGCCTAATGGGCCTAAATTAATTTATGGGCTTATGGGGTAACTCCCGGATTGGATTTTGGTTATTCGGTTTGACCCGAGTTGACCAAAAGTCCACGCCTCCATAAATTAATTAAAAGCCCATTGGACTTTAATTAAATTAATATTGGATATTAATCGGGCTTTGAGACCCGTAACGATTAAATTTGGAATTTAAGTCGTAAAGGTTTATTTTATAAAGTGTAATATTAATTTGGAATTAAATAGTGAATTAGAATTAAATGCATATTAAATTGGATTTAATTATGTAGTTTAATTAATTCAAGAATTCGTACTTTGAGTACTTATTCGCAAAACGAGTTTGACTCGAGCAAAAATCAAATCGTTGTTTGAACATTGGATGATCACTAATTATCAGATTAATTAATTGGATTAGATTGATTGATAACATGCTTGTATGAATACATGGTTGCGATGCATGAATAATGTATATCGGATGGATATTAGTCGGGTGGGACAATTTTGGAAATTGTAATAAATTTGATTTATTAATTGGACCTGCGTGTCCAGCCTTATCACCTCTATACTCTTTATATTCTCTTCTCACCTATTCCCCTCAATGTAAATGAGGTTTCTTTAGAAGTGTAGTGTAACGGGTAGAAGAAATATTTGTGCTAGCTAAGCGGAGAGAGAAAGTGAGAGATTTGATCTAGGATCAATGTGTAAAATATCCATCCGCATATCATTATTATTTTACATATGCGCTTTATTATGTGTTTAGAATGCATGTTTAAGGGTGTATGATGATGAGACCTTAACAAAGATAATTAAAATTGGTAGCCAATTTGCACGCGAAAAACCCTCGTTAATTATCAAGCGTTTATTTTCCTTCCATTGAGTGATTCTTACTCAAGATCCGAGATTGGCAGGGGTGTTGGCCAAAGTCAAGCCCTTATCCGTCGAAGATGTGTTTTAATCACGAGGCTTTGTTCCATATCGGTGTCTTGTCCAAGTTGTGGTTTGTTGGCCAAAGTCAAGACCACTTCTTGTCCATCGACATTGATTACGAAGCTTTCCATGGTCAATGGGTCGCGCTTGACTGGGATTGCTAGGTTTGTTGTGCCAAAGCCAAGGCTTAGTTGATTCAGAGGAAAAAGGTTAGGTAATACATGGATGTATTGGCATATATAAGATATATGTTTAGGATTTGGATATCCGCCTACTGGATCTAGGAATTGGATGGGATCCAATTGATCTTCGAGATCTACCTAGTTAATTATCATACAATTTATTGGCCAAAGTCAAGATTGTGTGATATTTAACGGGATCCTAGCCCACTAGGAAACACGGTTTCCCGAGTACTCGACAGAGGGTTAGAGGCTCGCCGAAAAATAGTGGGAGGCAAGAATTGAATTTGCAATACTCGTTCAATTACTCGCCATACGCGCTCATTCAAATTATTTCGCCGTTAGATTAAATGTTAGTTGGACTAATATTTAAATTGTTGTTTTTATAAACAGTTGGACTGTATTATATTTGATTATATATAATTGGATTATATTAATCAATATATTTGAATTAATTAATTTCAGTTTACAGTTGATTTTATAGTTGGACTATAGTAATCAATGTAATTGAGGTTAATTAATTTAAATTATATTTGATTATATAGTTGGACTATTATAATCATTATAATAAATAGTACCACAAATCGTTGATTAAATAGTTGGACTATTAGAATCAAGATATAATTGAAAGATTGACATTTAAAACATAATCCTGGGGAAAATGTTTTTAAATGGTTTTAATTTTCAAATTGGGAATAAAGTTTCAGGATGGTCCTGGAAATTAATAGGTTATTTTATTTGATAAAAATATATATTAAGCTTGTAGCGCAAGGCGCACCTTAATTCGATATTCCAGAAACACGAGGCTTGGCTAAGGCTTCTGGAATGTTGAAACAGGCAAAGGCAAAATCATTATAATCTTCTGGGAAGATAAAGGATATATCCTAAGAAGGAATAGAAGACGAGCAAGGCTCTGACTTCAAATATGATTGTCATAATTATGTTCACAACTAGTATTGAAATTGGATTTAAATACTTAGTGTGGTACATAAAATATATTGATGTTCAGAATCTGTTTTGAACAGGATACTGACTTCAATAGAGATTTATCTGCGAATTGGAAACATGACGAAAGTCGCTGTTTTAACCGTAGATACCTGAATTTAGGAACTACCTTCGGGTTAGTACGTAAATTAGGAAACTGTTATAATGTATCTAGTTTGACTAGAAATATTATCTCTATATCGCGTATAACCCGCTGCGGGTGTACCTTATATTCTAGAACACTAAAGTGTTTCATTAGATAAAGATGATATTGAGATAAACACATTAGATGTGAATAACAGGATTTATATTTTGAATTTAATAATATCTCAAATATATAACATGACAAATAAATAGCTCAAACTGATTTGATCAGTTAAGAAACTTAATTGTGGCATAGTTGTCAGGGACACTGATAAACAAGAATCGTATATCCGCACTTTTGAAGAGTGGATACCAGGACTGATTTGATTCCATTCAATAAAGTCTACGAATCTAGTCTATTTGGGCAAAGTGCCTAAAACACTATTTACTTGGTAAAAGTGTAAATGCCACCGATCTGTTAGCCCTACTTCATAGTGAAGCAAGTGGGCCCATGTCTAGCTAGGCTAGATAGGATATGAATATTTCGTGACCTGTACGGATGTGGCATCGCGAATGGTTATGTGTTTCTTTTGAAACACAAATCGGAAACTTTTAGAGTTTCGACACGAAATAGACAAATAGATCGGCTAAAGTATTAAACCGTCACGGTAAGACCGTAATGAATAATACTTAAACAATAAGTTTCTAGTATATTTGAAAGAGTATAATATTCTTTCAAAATAAGGACTCCTCCCGGAATACGTCAGTTTGACGGTGTGTCCGAACGGATTAACCGAATTTTGTTAGACATAATAAGGTTAATCACGAGTCGCTTTGAGCTACCATTTCCTTCGACGGATAAGCTTTAAACAGTGCAAGAACTTATTTTGAATAAGGTTCCATAATAATCTGTTTGACAGATATCATATTAGATATGAACGGGAAAGAAACCGGGTTTCTCATTCCTGATAATTTGGGTATGCTAGGCATATGTTTGGATGATACCAAACTAAAACCCAAATAGGATAAGTGCCAAATGTAGGTATCCTAGGGATACCATAAATATTGTACTTATACATCTCACAAGAGAACAATTAGATTGTTACTCACCATACGGTTTTCCTGAAAGGAATACCGATATGCAGTGGTAAGTGGGAGGATAGTATAACTCGATGGAAATCGGAGTAATACTGTTCAAGGCACTGAATCTTAATGGAACATGAATAGTTCATCCAGGATGAGACTATTACCATTAATCTTCGAATACACAAGAACCGCGTAGGTCGGATAGAGTCAGAAAACAACCTGGGGTATGGGTTTCTGATCGCACCTCATAAAGATGTCTATCTTATTGAGGAATACTAACTGACTACGTATGAGGAAGTGATACAAGGTATCAACTCCCTAATTATGGCAAAAAGTGTCATGTAATCCGAAATGGATTCCATGTATATCAACCAGTTTGGATACTAGTTGATGTACCACAAGGCATTGTGCCTAATGGTACTTAAAAGTCTTCTAGGAAGACATACATGGATGGCAACATACCAGCGTATAAAGCTAGGCTTTTAACGGAAAGGTATCGTTATCAACATTATGTTGATTACGATTCAACCTTTTACCTGTTGCCACGGTAAATCCATTTGGATAATGCAGGTTATTCGATCCATGATTGGATTGAAGCAATCATTAGGTTCTTGGAATTATCGTTTTGATATAATCATAATGGTGTACGATTTAATTCAAAACGAAAATAATTCTTGTGTGTATATAAGGAGGTTAGTGGGAGCGCACTGACAGTGGCTGTCCTATAAAATAATGATAATACGTCATTTCTTGAAATGATATTCCCATAAAATAAATATATATATATATATATATATCGACGAAAGCTTGGCTTTCGAAATACTCTCATAGAAACCGTACATTTAAAAATGTACAAGACCTGGTGTATCATACGCTTTGAGCATATGGATTCACAAACAGGCCAATCCGAGTGATAGTCACTGGATTAATGTTAAAAACATCCATTAGTATCTTAGAGAACTAAGGATGCTGTCTTAGTCTATGGAGAAGGAGAACTTGAAGTGACTGGGATCACTGTAGCAAGTTTCCTATAACTGATAAAGACGACTAAAAGTCGCAAACGGTACTATATAGTTTGAATAACGGAATAGTGAGCTGGAAATCTTCCGAGCAAGATTCTGTCTCCGAATAAACAACAAATACAGATTATTGCTGCAGCTAAGCTGCAAGGCAATAAGAAGCTATTTGGGTCGATAATAAATCTAATTAGATTAGATATAGTTCTGTTAGCAGCTGAGCTAGGCGTCAGCACAGGCTAAAGAATTAATGGTCTCATCAACGATCCAGATACATACTTAGATACTCATCTGATTCATTCGGATCATATATCGTGGCGATGTGATGATCGAATAAATCGCATAAAGATGATAATCATGCAAATCCGCTGACGAATGCATTTCTCAGCAGTTTGAGCCAACCGTACATAGTTCGGGTGTTAGACACTCGAGTGACTGGCTATAGGCCAAGTGGGAGATTGTTGGACAATTATGACCCATAGCGTCACTATTTGTACAGATCATGGTGTTGTTGTACAAATTAACTATGTGACAAAGGAGATTGTACTCTCATCATTTGTGATTAGATCACCTTAGATATATAAATGAAGAGAGGTCCCTATGATTAGTTCCTGGACTGAGAATGATATGAGACAGTATCAGTCCCCGAAGGTTCAATCATTAAATATCCCTAGCCGGAGTATTATCGAGATTGGACATCGATAATGCGGAATAGGCTAGTATTGCACTTGTGTGCGTTGTGAGGGCACAACGGCATAGTTCTCATATATATAAGTATTGGATACTTATGCAAGTGCGATAGGAGGTCGTGTTTCACCCGATGGTACGGGAAACAGCTTCGCTCTGGATAGACCCCTCGGAATCCCATTGGTATTATGACTATGTGTCTATGGGAGGCCGAAATCAAGGTAGGTGTGTATAGTCTTAACCTGAGACTTACATCGCTAATACTTGCGATAATCAGTAGACTTTGGTCTTGGTGGTACATGGCTTTAACCGGTTCTGCGTACACCACTTCTGGGTTTATCAGAGAGTCGTAGTGTATTGGGTGTGATGTCAAGACGGAAGTATCACTCCAGTCATAGTGGAGATGATGTCACGCAGGATACGGTATTAGTGCTCTTAAGTGCTGGCCGGCCATCGGGATATTATGACAAGGTCATGTATTTCCGATTATAGAGACTAGTTACCAGACATCCGACATGTGCTTCGGACGGGGCAGACACTTATCCAGCCCCAGCCCTAGCACGTGACTATCCGATACTAGGCTGATATACGCAATACTACGGTATACTACGCTTGATACAGATCTATATATTCCTGTAAGAATATTTCTGGAGAATTGGGTAGGCATGGCGCTTTGCTAGAAGCCAACCTTGTCTTGTAAATCGGTATAACGTAGTACGAGGTACTTACGTGTTCGGATAGTCCGACGACCGTATTTGCTGCCAACATATCCGGGGATCTCATGGGTCGCTTCCTGAAGATTCACCGATGACGTATAACTCGCATTTAATTAATCTGGGATTAATTAGAAGAGAGAGAAAATTAATCTGGGATTAATCACGGAGATATTTTATCTGGGATAAAATATTAATTAAAGAGAGAGAACGATTAATTTGGGATTAATCGATAAAAATATATTTGATATGTTATTAGAAATTGGATTTCGACGCGAAATTAAATTAGATTTTAATTCGGGCGAACGAATTAATTTAGAATTAATTCGTTAGCGACGTGAATAGTGATTTCGCTGGGCGTAATCATTTAATTACGACGCGACGGAAAAATTCGTTAATTTGGAATTAGCAAACCCGAGCCCGGGATTATTTGCGAGCGCATTCGCATTTCGAATTCGAGTGCGGCACGCAAGTCAAATCAAGCGTCAAATCGCTAATCACATCAAGCGTCAAATCACATGTCACTTTGAGTGATGTGACAATTGATTGATTTATTTGAGTGATTGATGTGTGGTAGTTGAAAAGCATTAATTGCTTTTTGCTTTTTGACTTTTAATAAATGAAAATGTTTTATGTATTTGATTTTTGTTTTTTGGAAAATAAAAAATAAATATATAAGTATACATTTTCTTTTATTTTTTCTCTCTCTCACTTTTCGGTTTCCAGTAACCATTTTCCCCCTCTTTTTTCTCTCTTCTCCTTCACGGTTTTGGAACCGATTTCTTCCTAAAATTTTCTGGTTTGACCGAAAAAATGAGAAGCAAATGAAGAAGAGTAGTGCTAGCACACATATGGGTTATACATAGGTGATAGGGAAGTGTCTTCATGAGCTTGGATTTATTTTTGGAGCTTGAAGCTTTGAGCTTCCATGGAGTCATCAATGGCCGATCATGGAGGAGACCACCACCACCAAAACCGAGCAGTCCAAAGCAAGGAGAGCTGTTGCCGTGAGCTTGGAGGGAGGCAAAAACGCAACTTGTTCTTCGCATCTCAAACCGTTCAATGTGAGTTTATTCCGCACCTCCTTTGATGTGTATTCATATTGTTTTATGCTTATAAATGATCCTTGGGACTTGATTGAAACTCAACATCATGCACATGAGAAACCCTAGCACACTTTTATAAAAGAAGTCATGCACCTACCCTAAACCTCTTTTCTTTGGCTTAATCATCTCACCTCTTATTCACAGCATTCACAAAAAAATATAAACCCTAAACACCTCTCTCTCTCTCTCTCTCACGCCAAGAAAAACCCTAAGCTTTTCTCCTTGAACTCTCGGCACCTCACAAAAAATATAAACCCTAACACAATCTCGCCTCTCTCTTAACTCTTTTCTCTTTGATTCTTCACGTAAAACACACAAAAACAAAGACTTATACTTTCACGGCACACAAAGACACACAAGACCGAACACAAAAAAAAAAAAACAAACAACCCTCCACCGATTAGACAAACAACCGACTCCACTCACACCTCTCATTAAACGCACACACTTGTCTCTCTCTCGCATGACAAACACACTCATCAACAATCAACATGAACCAGCCCTTTAGCAGCCACTAAACCAAAGACTCACAGACCATCACCACACACTCAAGCCACCTAACTGCCCCTCACTCAGCACACAGACACCACGAAGCCACTAACAGCCCTCCACGTAGCCTACAAATAAAAGACCACAGCCTTTCATGAACCAAAACAAATCCGCCAATTAACCCCATCATCGACACCAACAAATCCACAAACTGCCTTCAGCCGAGTCCAAAAACCAGTCCAAAAATCACCAAAACAGCAGCAAAAAAAAGAGAAAACAGCGAGCAATACACCCCTAAAACAGTCTCCAAATCAGTGAAATAGTGAAGGAAACTGACCCAAAAATACAGCCTAACCGAGACAAAACCAGTCTAAAATCTTACCAAACAATCCACAAAAATCAGCCATTGAACCAGTGAAACAACCATCGAAAATACCTCAAAAGAGCAGCCCAATCACCGAAAAATAACAGTCCAGAACAGCGAAGCAGTGAACAAAAATATTGAACCAGAAAAGTCACGGAGTATTAACCCTTCCAGCGACGCAACGCACTTCCGAGAAGCAACCTAAGAGGTAAGACCTAAGGGCACCCTTTGCTATTTTTCATTTATCTTTTTTCGGTTGTCTATTATTATTTCCTTGCATGCGTCTTAAGGGTTCACGTCTATTATTGTTATTGGGTTAATGATTGTGTGATATCTCTTGCGGTATATCGGATGGAAACGAAGACGTAAATTCTGTAGCTGAATCCGAATGGACGGTAGAGCGGTCTGTACTTGGGATACAACTCCACGTACCACTTGAGAAACTTTCAAGCACGTGTTTCATTTTGTTATTCAATTTTGTGCTCATTCATGGTTTGTGTTTACTGTTCCGTTATTTATTTTCTATGTATTATTTCTTTATTTATTTATGCATTGCTATCTAGTGCGCATGGGCTAACTACGTTGGACTAAGGGTCGTCCATTTGAGGGAAATGCCTAAAGGCTACCTTTACAATGATGTTTTACCACGCCGGACGAAGTATACTTGATTGAATATAAAATACGTTCAATCGGGCATACGAGGTCCCATATAGATGTCGGTCTTGGTCGCATCTCTTTTATTATTCCGTTATTTACTTTCTGCGTGTTATTGCTTGATTTATTTATGCAATGCTATTTAGTGCGCATGAGCTAATTACGTTAGATTAAAGGTCCTCCATTTAAGGGAAATGCCTAAAGGCTACCTTTACCACGGTGTTTTGTCGGGCCGGACGAAGTATACTTGATTGAATGTGAAATATGTTCAATCGGGCATACGAGGTCCCATATAGATGTAGGCATTGGTCGCATCTCTTTTATTATTCCGTTATTTACTTTCTGCGTGTTATTGCTTGATTTATTTATGCATTGCTATTTAGTACGCATGGGCTAATTACGTTGGATTAAAGGTTCTCCATTTGAGGGAAATACCTAAAGGCTACCTTTACCATGATGTTTTTCCGAGCCAGACGAAGTATACTTGATTGAATGTGACATACGTTCAATCGGGCATACGAGGTCCCATATAGATGTCGGCACTGGTCGCATCTCTTTTTTTATTTTGTTATTTACTTTCTGTGTGTTATTGTTTGATTTACTTATGCATTGCTATCTAGTGCGCATGGGCTAATCACGTTGGATTAAAGGTCTCCCATTTGAGGGAAATGCCTAAAGGCAGCCTTACCATGATATTTTGCCGCGCCGGACGAGAGACGCTTGGTTGGATGTGAAATATGTCCAATCGGGTATATGAGGTCCCATATAGATGTCGACCAAATCTCTTGGTCGCATCTCTTTTATCACTTCGTTATTCGTTTCTTATTGTTTCTTTATTTATTTATTTATGCATTGTGTCAATACTGGAGTGTTGCCTTTCGTGGTATATCGGATGGAAACCCATACATAAATTTCGTAGCCGAATCTGAATGGATGGCAGTGCGGTCTGTACTTGGGATACAACTCCATGTACTGCTTGAGAAACATTCACGCACGTGTTTATGTCAATTTAGATACCACTTTGGTAATCTTCGTTCGAACGCGTTTTTGAACGCTACTCGAACGCATGCATTCTGTTTTACCATGCATCATATCCCGTACCATTCGAACATGTTTTCGAACGCTACACGAACACACATACAGTGAACAAACTTCTTTTTATCATATTTTATGCATGTTTGCCTATTTAGTCATTTCTTTTACATTACGCACTTAATCATTTCTCTTCATTATTAACGCTTTTACTGTTATTATTTATTTACATTTTCGCACTTCTTTGTTTAATATGTTTATGGAATTATGTATTTGCCTTCATTTTTATTTACGTTTATGGGTGTGCAAACTTGTGTGTTGATTAAATTATCTTGCATGTGTTGCATAAGACTTGGTTATATTATTGCATAAATCCTTTCATTACAATTGGCATAAGTAAAGGACCATTCTGAACCCAACAGTTTAAGGTCTTCCCTTGCGAGGGGTGAGTGCGGCCTTAAATCATTTCCCATTTCACACTGGGTGGCGACTCCATTTATTCTCCGGTTTAGTCCCCATGCGGGCTACTCCGTACTCCCAATGGGCCGCGAGCCCGGACAGCGTCGTCGTACCTCTGTACCATGTCCCCAATATGACGGAGGGATTGCTAAACATATGTGATAACCTCGACTTGTATAGTTCTGAAAAGTCATTCGTGTTCTTCGCGAAGTGGCCGAATTGCGTACATATGAGCTAGGCTTATATGACGAACGTGTTTGGACTTAGAAAGTCCCACAATATGAAGTGTACTCGTTGAGTACTTGGGTAGCTGATAATGTTTGATAATAAATAATATTTGATATTATAATTATCAATTAAATAAATTATTTATTATTGGGTAACATTCATTATTTACTTTGACTCAATTGGATTAATTGGATTAATCCAAAATCACACAAGAGATTTGTTATAATGTCTTAAATATCTCTACAATTGGAGGATATTTTGATAATTACAAATATATAATAATATATGTATTTGGCTTGATTTAATTAGATTAAATCAAAATGGTAGACGATGAACTAATCAAATTGGTTCAACTTTGTCTAGATTTAATTGGATTAAATCAAAGTTGTAGACAATGAACTAATCAATTGGTTAAACTTTGTCTAGATTTAATTGGATTAAATCAAAGTGGTAGACAAATGTGATTTGTTACACCTAATTATGTATATTTTGATAAATTGGATTAAGCCCACTTAAAAGTTGATTAAAACTTTTGATAATTAAAAATTACATAAGCTTCACTATAAAAGGCAAGCTTGAGCAAGTTTTTAAGAAAGCAAACAGTAAGGCAAAACATAAGAAAAATTAGCCTAAAGAAGTGTCTAGAGAAGCTTTGGAAGTTCTCTATATTTTTTAACAAGGAGGAGAATATTAGATCTATGGTTCAAGCTTACTAGGTAAGTTTGATCTTCTCTAATAAGCTTGACATATAATAATATAGCTTGAAGTTGAAATTAGGCTAATGAATTGTGTACGAATGTTTTGGAAGCATAAACACAATATGCTTGTGATTGGGTCAAAATGTTTACATTGGACATAAACATAAAATTAGAGTTTGGAACTCTAGATGATAGCTTGGAGCTATGACTACCATTCTAAAATCATTTGACGAACTTTGAGTGATATAGAATTGTTCATGAGTCACTTCATTATGAGATTCTAATTTGGTTTGTGTTTTGGATTCAAAATTTACGCATATGCGTATTTAGAATAAATTTATATTTTTGTAAAAGTATTTGATATTTTGAAAAATATGATTTTGTTCTATAACAAGTGGATGTTGGTTTTGATGTTAAAAATTAAATTTTGGGTGTTTGAAAGTATTTAGGGAATGTTGGAAATTAATTGGGTGAAAAATCATATTTCCATCATCTCTCTGTTTCAAAAGAGCAAATAAAGGAAATTTATTTAAAAAATAAAAAATAAGAGGCATGCACATAGTGCACATGCACTATGCGCACATTGCACGATGCGAAGTGTCACACGTTGAAACTTGTTTATGTCCATTTTTGAGTTTTCAGACTCCTATTCAGTCTCAGTTTTTTCATATACACTCGTAATTGAATATAATATTCCATAAATTATTTATAAATACACTCATGCTTGATATCTATGGGGTAGACCCACCAGGTACCACATTTGGCCCTATAGGTCCCACATCCGACTTATAGTTGCACGGGACACCGATCCGACTCTATGGGTCGCACATCCACCTCAACAGAATGTTATCAGCATAGGACTTAACCATACAATACATGTATTTGAATCTATGCCTCTATAATTTTAATATAATTATGCATAAGTCATATTAGATATGCATTGTATGTTTTAAATTAACATTTTTATTTTGACCGAAGCATGTTAATGACTTGATTGCCATAAATCTCCCATGATTAGGTGATTAATTTTAAGTATAACATTAATAATTTTGAAGCATTATTGGATGGTTCGTCCTATCAATACGAAGATGAATGAGTTCTTATTACTTTTGCCCAATACCTTCATTATTGTGAGGGTATAAGTGGTCGGAACTTAGGTCGTTCCGGTAAAATATTAGATGTAGCGTTATGAGTTGACGTAGTCACCCAATACCGTTATATTGTAAGGGTGTACTTACGAAGCTCATTAGTGCACATTGACAAGTATACACCTGGAACACGTCTTAATCCATACCATCAATATTATGAGGATAAAAAATGATTCAGGACCAAACTTAGGAGTCATATGGATGTGATTGACCTTTGAGTCTACCTAATGAATTTATGAAGGCCAAGACTGTCATTATTCTAAGGCTGGAGTAAATATCATGGGATCCACTTCCCGCTATGAAATTTGATTGCCAAATTTCTATTTTTTTAGTTAAGGGAGATATATAAGAATTATGTAAAGTAGTGGGAGGGCATAATAGATTTAAAATCTATAATCATATTAGTGTTTTTATATTGAAATGAAAATGTTCTAATAGTGTTTAAGTGTTGTCTTGAAGATGGCTGCAGCAAATCCATTAGCGCGACTTTTGGATTCTAATAAATTGAAAGGAGCCAAGAACTATTTTGAATGGGAAATGAACATCCGCCTTGTCTTGGAGTCAGAGCAGTTGATCTGTGTGATGCTCAATCCATTGCTTGTTGAAATCGATCTTGATTCCACTCTCAAAGAGCAAGAGACTTTTGAAAAATGTAAGGATGATAACCTAAGGATGAATCCTACATTTTAGGATCGGTGGTTTCAGATTTGCTAAGACAGTACATAAAGGTACCTGATGCTTGGAGCATTATGAGAACACTCAGAGAGTTGTTCGAAGCAAATCAAGAAATTTAAATATATCGGAGGTCTAAGGAATTGTTTCATGCTACGCTCAAGAATGGATGAGCGATCATCATTCATATTTTGAACATTATGGACTATATCCGATATTTAGAACGACAAGGAATTATGATCGATGAACGGCTAGGCTGAAATTTGATTATATCTTCTTTGCCTGGTACTTATGATGGTTTTGTGTTAAACTTTCATATACATTCGATGCAAGCAAATTATAAAGAACTTTATAACATGTTACACATGGTAGAGCATGATTTGAAGAAAGGCAATCTTATTTTGTACCTCCATGGTGGAGAAAACTCTTCAAAGGCTTCTAGAAAGTTGAAGAAAATAAAAATGGGAAAGAATAAGATATCAAAGAGAGACTCAAAGAAGTATAAAATTGCAAGACCGCATTTAGCTCGTGATGCATGTCTACATTACAAGAAGTCTGGACACTAGAAGAAAGATTATCTAGAGCTGAAAGGAAAGACAGGACCATTAGGTACGCTTTGTATTTTTCCTATTATTAACATCTCATTAGACTTAGATGTAAATAGTGCATGTGTGTTAGACACCGGTAGTCCCACTCATATTTGCACTTCCATGTAGGTCATGAGGGTTAAAAGAAGGCTGAATAAATGTAAGATCTTTTTTAGAGTTGGAAATAGCGAGACCATTGGATGTCAAGGCTATAGGAACACTTGTTCTAGATCTCCCTAATATATGTAAATTATTTTTAAATGAATGTTATTATGTACCATCTCTTATAAGATAAATAATATCGTTACCGATATTGGATAAAGATGGATATAAAATCAACATTAAAGATAGAGCTTTATGTTTATATGATAAAGACAACTATTTGATATATGAATGTTCTTAATCTAACGATCATTATATTTTGGAAACATATCGAGATGTCTTTAATATAAAGGAAAATACAAGTAAAAGATCTGAATTAAATAGTACTGAATTATGATATATGAGATTGGACTACATAGGTGTTAGACCCCTATCAAAATTAGTTAGGGATGGTATGATTGAAGATATTACCTCATATCCTTATCCAATTAATGAGTCATGTATCCAAGGAAAAATGACAAATGCCCGATTTCTTGGTATTGGACACCTTTCTGAAGATTTATTGTAGCTAGTAAACAGTGCTACATGTGGTCCACTAAATCATGACGCTCATGATGGTTCAACATATTTCGTGACTTTCATAAATGATGAGTCAATATATGGTCATGTCTATTTGATGAGACATAAATCGAAAATATTTGAAAAGTTCAAAATATTCCTAAACTAGGTAAAACAATAAATCGGGAAATTCACCAAGTGCCTTCGATTAGATCGAGGTGGTGAATTCATGAGCGACGAATTCAGAAGTTATTTAAGGGAGAATGGGATTCTCATCCAATATAGCCCATCAGGAACTCCTCAACACAATGGTGTCTCTGAGTGGAGAAATCATAATTTATTGGATATGGTTCGATTTATGATGAGCTATATAGATATTCCATATTACCTTAAGGTTATGTTTTGCTTACTGTTGCCCACATACTTAATAGAGTTCCATCGAAAGTTATTTCTATGACCTCATGTCAGATATAGCTCGGTAGAAATCCAAGTCTTAGATATTTAAAGATTTGGGGTTATCCTGCTGTAGACACGGCGACGTTGTCTGGGCTCGCGGCTCGTCAGGAGTACGGAGTAGCCCGCGGGGGACTAAACCAAAGAATAAAATGGAGTCGCCACCCAGTGTGAACTGGGAAATGATTTAAGGTCGCACTCACCCATCGCAAGGGAAGACCTCAAACCGTTGGGTTCGGAATGGTCCCTTATTTATGCCAATTGTAATGAAAGGATTTATGCAATAGTATAACCAAGTCTTATGCAACACATGCAAGATAATTTAATCAACACACAAGTTCGCACACCCATAAACGTAAATAAAAATGAAGGCAAATGCATGATTCTATAAACATAATAACCAAAGAAGTGCGTGAATGTAAAAAATAATACCAATAAAAATGGGCATTAATAATAAAGAGAGATGATCAAGTACATAATGTAAAAAGGATGACTAAAGAGGCAAACATGCATAAAATATGATGAAAAAAGGTATGTTCACTGTATGTGCGTTCGTGTAGCGTTCGGAAACACATTCGAATGGTAAACAGAATGCAAGTGTTTATATGACGTTTAGAAACACGTTCAAACGGTAAACAAAATGCAAGGATTCGTATAGCGTTTGGAAATGCATTCGAACGAAAATGAGCCAGAATGCATGAATTAGAAAACGTGTTTGATTGGGATAAGATATGATGCAAGGTGAAACAGAATGCATGCGCGTTCGAGTAGCATTTGTAAACGCATTCGAACGGACTGAGGAAGAATGCATACATTCGTGTAGCGTTTGATAACGTGTTCGAACGAGGTTACCAAAGTGGTATCTAAAATGACATAAACATTTGCGTGAGTATTTCTCAAGTGGTAAGTGGAGTTGTATCCTAAGTACAAACTGCACTACCGTCCATTAGGATTCAGCTACGGAATTTATGGCTGGGTTTCCATCTGATATACCACAAGAGGCAACACTCAAGCATTGACACAACATGAATGCAAAGTGAAGAATGAAAACATAACAATCAAGAAAGGTAAATAACAAGATCAACAGAAGAAGAGCGTGGCAAAACTATGGTAAAGGTACCCTTTGGGCATTTCCCTCAAATAGAGGACCTTTAATCCAATATGATTAGCCCATGCGCACTAGATTGCAATGCATAAGTAAATAAAGCAATAACATGCGGAAAGTAAATAATGAAATAATAAAAGAGATACGACCAAGTCCGACATCTATATGGGACCTCGTATGCCCGATTGAACGTATTTCACATTCAATCAAGTATACTTCGTCCGGCACGGCAAAACATCATGGTAAAGGTAGCCTTTTGGCTTTTCCCTCAAATAGAGGACCTTTAATCCAATATGATTAGCCCATGCGCACTAGATTGCATTGCATAAGTAAATAAAGCAATAACATGTGGAAAGTAAATAACGAAATAATAAAAGAGATACGACCAAAGCCGACATCTATATGGGACCTCGTAAGCCCGATTGAACGTATTTCACATTCAATTAAGTATACTTCGTCCGACGCGGCAAAACATCATGGTAAAGGTAGCCTTTAGGCATTTCCCTCGAATAGAGGACATTTAACCCACATGATTAGCCCATGCACATCAAGATTAACAATGCATAAACAAAGAAACAATACATAGAAAATAAATAGCGGAACAATAAACACAAAATTAAATACCAAAATATAACACGTGCTTGAAAGTTTCTCAAGCGGTACGTGGAGTTGTATCCCAAGTACAGACCACACTACCGTCCATTCAAATTCGGCTACGAAATTTATGTCTGGGTTTTCATCTGATATACCGTAAGAGATAGCACGCAATCATCAACTCAACACTAATGAAACTATGCGTAAAACATAACGATGCATGCAAGTGTCGATAAAGAATAACTGAAAAGATAAATGATAAAAAAAGGGCCCTCAGGTCTTACCTTTTAAGTTGCTTCTCGGAAGTGCGTTACATCTTCGCCGGAAGGGTTAATACTCCGTAACTTTTCTGGTTTTCTGGTTTGGTATTTTCCTTCACTGTTTCACTGTTTTCATTGCTGTTTCGCCTCGGTTTCTTCACTATTTCGGAAGGATTTTTAAAGTGTTTTAATGGGTGTTTTGGTTCACAGTTTCAGCTGTATTTTGGGACTGTTTTTGGGTGTTTCCGGGATTGTTTTTGGTCTCATTTTTAGGTTGTTTCTGATCGGTGACGGGCTGTTATTTGAGGCTATTTTTTGTTGTTGTTTGGTCGGTGAGAGGTTCTAGTCTTTTATTGCGTTACGTTTGTTCTCAGAAGTTTGGTGGGGCTGCTTTTGTGGCTGGTTTGGGCATTTGTTTGTTTTGTTTATGGCTTAAGGGTCGGTGAAAGGGTTAGTTGGCAGTGTGTGAGTGTAGCTATTTGGTCAGTTTAGGGTGCTTGTTTTTATGTAAACTGTTGTGTGCCTACGTGAGTGGTGAGTGAAAAAGAAGAGTTGTGTGTGTTTTGAAGTCGGTTTAGTGGCTGCTCGGTCAGTGGGGTAATGGTTTACGGTTTAGACGTGTGTGTTTATGAGAGAGAGAAGGGAGAGAGAGAAGAGATGGGTTGTGGTTGAGAGAGAGAGAGAGTTGTGTCGAGTGTGGGCTTGTTGAACGTGGGCGCTGAATGCGTGTAAGGTGTGTATGCGTGGCTTAGGTTTGTTTGGTTGGCAGGTGCGTGTAAGGTGTGTGTGTGCATGGCTTGGGTTTGTGTTGATGCTGTGTGTTTTGTAGTTAGTGGGATGTGTGTGTTGTCAAGTTGAGAGCAGAGCCGAGTGTCTTGTTCGTGAGTGGCGTGAAGAGTTTTTGGTGAAAGATAAAGAGGCATTTAGAAGAGAAAGGCGAAGGAGAGAATAGAGAGAGCAGATATTAGGGTTTTTATGATTGTGTTTTTGTTGTTTGTCTTGGAGAGAGAGGGCGTTTTGTTTAAGGTTTTTGGTGTGGTGCCGTGAATGTTTCTAAAGTAAAAGAGGATTCGGGTTTGGGCGAAATTGGCTTTTCATGGGTTGCGAGGGTTTTGGGCCGAGGCTAATATTTTAAAACAGAGATCAATCAAGCGGGCCCGAGGCTAAACAAAGGAATTAAATTTGATAATGTATTTATTTTCTGAATTTTCCCTTCCGACGTCCATTTTCCCGTGACTTCCGCAACTTATTAGGTAGTGCCTCCATGCGAGGCTCATCATCGGGCTTCATGTAAAAAAATGCAGTGTCTACAGTCGCCCCCACTTTGATGGGACTTGTGCAGTGTGTGACAGTGATAATCCTATCAAAGTCATGCATGCATTTGTTGCCGAACTTACCGGTTGTTCTTGGATGCTTTAAACTGAGTTAATCTGGTGGTGAGGTGCTTCGACCCCTGGGCTTTGTTCCCAAACCACCGAGTGAGCTACTTTTGATTTCTGGGCTTTGTTCCCAAACTGAATTAAATGGATGGCGAGGTGCTTTGACCCATGGGCTTTGTTCCCGAACCATCTCTGGGTTTTGTTCCCGGAATGTGTTGAGAGTGGGCTTTATTCTCTGGGCCTCATTCCCGAGCTAAATTGAATTGATGGCGAGGTGCCTTGACCCCTGGGCTTTGTTCTCGAACCATCTCTGGGCTTTGTTCCCAAACTGCATTGAAAGTGTGGGCTTTATTCCTAAACCGTGTTAAATGTGGGCTTTATTCCCGAACTGAATTGATTGTGGGCTTTATTCCCTCGGCTTTGTTCCCAAACTTATGTTGATTGTGGGCTTTATTCCCGAACTGTATTGGTTGTGGGCTTTATTCCCTGGGCTTTGTTCCCGAACTTATGTTGATTGTGGGCTTTATTCCCGAACTGAATTGATTGTGGGCTTTATTCCCTGGGCTTTGGTCCCGAACTTATGTTGATTGTGGGCTATATTCCCTGAACTGAATTGATTGTGGGCTTTATTCCCGAACTTATGTTGATTGTGGGCTTTATTCCCTAACTGTGTGTCTTGGCCTCTTTTCTTCAAAACCTGCGAACAAAAACAAGACAAAGATTGCGTGCATGTGACGTGTATGCATGTATGCATGGAAATATTTCCTATTCCGATGGGTTAGGCCTTACTGGTGCTTTTTGGTGCCATTTGCCTACAAATGTCTTTGGTCACCCCTAGGGCCTGCTTACAATTTCTTTCTGTCAATTCTATTCCGCTTCCCACTTGCAATTAAAATTCCCTTGGGGTTTTCAGATGTACCAAGATTAAATGTCTTTGTCGAGTTAATATCAAATACGCTCATGTCACGCATGTTATGACTCAAACCGAAAATATTTGAACAAGTAAGCAAAATAATGTCTTTAAGATTAATAAATGCAGGATTACAAAAATAAATGTCTTCGTCATCTGCAGCCTTGTCTTCTTTAGTTTTCTTCGAGTGTCAGATTCTCTGACTGTAGTAGTTCTTCTTTCTATTCCTTCTTCTATTTGTCATTGCCCAAGAAGTTTTTCCAGGAATCTATCACATGTTCCATTACATCTTCACTACTGATGTTCCATATCTCCATGGAAAAGGCTTGGTGGTTGAGGGTTCGAATGACAAGGCTTTCAGGTAGGCCAGAGTTGATCATGTAAGTGGGTGGTGGAACAAAGTGGTAATTGGGTAGAGGGTTTCTGTGTGTGTTGGGTTGTTCTTTTTATGGGTCGGGTATCTTATGAGCGTCAATGAGGTTCTGGATCTCATGCCTAAGGTGGGTGCAGTTTTCAGTTTCATGGCTCTTTTCCTGATGGAAGTAACAGTACAGGTTTAGGTTGAGGTGGGGTGGCACAGGGTTTGGAAATGGTCTAGGTTCTAAAGGTTTCAAGAGTCCTTCCATCTTCAGCTTTTCAAACACCTTTGACAAAGGTCTACCAAGATTGGAGAATCGCTTGTTTCTGACAGCAGCGACCTCAACAGTAGCGGGCATTGTCCCTGAAGGCCCCCAAATGGTCCTTCTATTCTGGCTGTAAAACTTCCGATTCACGGCTTCCTCCTCCTCGATATCCATGACAGTTTCCCTCAACTGCCAAAAATCACTAATCATAGAGGTCATCCTCCGCAACTTTTTATAAATAGAGGGTTTGGTGCCCTTAATGATCATCTTGATTTGGTCATTCTCCGAGGGCCGAGTCTGCATTTTCAAGAGCTGGCTTCTCCAGCGATCTACATAATCTTTGAAGCTCTCTTCCGGCTTCTGTTTGGTATTCTCCAAGTCACGGAGCAACAAGTCAATCTCCAAGTCTGTGACATACTGATTCATAAAGGCTTCTGTTAATGCCCTCCAATCATCATTGACCTTTCTCTCCAGGCCATGATACCATACTACGGGCGCCCCCTCCAGTGACATACCGAACATCTTCTGAACCTGCCGCTTCGACAGACCCACTGAACTCATCACGAAAACATATTGTCGGAGATGGCCCTTGGATCCTTATTCTCGTTGAACTTGGCTATGTTAGACATCTTGAACTGCGAAGGCAGCTGCTCTTCAAAAGTCATCGCATCGTAGTCTAGCAAATCTTCATGTTTACCCTTCAGCTTACGGGTAACTGACTCTACCTGATCCCTAAGTTTCTACAATTCTACCTGAGACCCGGTTACCTTTCCCATGGTATACTCTGCCATGTCATCATCAAAAGCGGGGATCTCATCACTCACCCTATTCGGAGGCTCTTCACGCCTGACATTCTTATTATTTTCTATTCCCCATGTGCGGGGCACTGCTAGACTGGCCACGGCGGTGGCTAAAGCTTGCAACTGGTCAGTAATCTTAGTGATGTTGGTCTCTAATTGATCCATGCGGGAAACCTCATTATCTAACTCACTCATGTTTGCTAACTGTTTTTTAACGAGTCTTCATTCTTCTCTAACCCAACGGATATCTATGATGGCTTTTAAAACTATGAGTTAGCATGATGCGTGTATGCGTGTGATGCATGAGATATATAATATGTATGTGGTTACCACAACAGAATATATCCTTCCGACCTTATTTCTCCCACACTTGTGGTAAGCCTATTTTTGTTTCTAGATATGGCTTATTCTATGCACCGATGCAAGGTACATAAAATCGCTCTCTCATATGCTACGGGGTTAACTTTGGCCGCTTTTGTCCCTTTCCGTCGGTAAAAGACAAAGACCGCCCATTTACAACATGGACTAAGCCGATTATGGGATCACACCATTGTTTAGAAACGACGAATTGGGCTTTCAGCAACCGTGGTCATGGGGATGAACTTAGAGGTATCCAAAAGTATACAAATAAGTCATAACAAGGCGTATCCTTTCTGGATGAAAGCCAGTGTGGATATCGAACTCATGCTTCTAGCATATTTGGATCATGTTTGGATTTTCTAAGCCCATCCAGGTTTTCATACAAGTTGGCTCATTATCATTTAAAAGCATTCAATCATATTATTGCGAGGTGTAAACTTGTCCCAGTTGAAAAAAGCCCAACAGGTTTACACTTTTGTAATAACATGGCTAAACAACTTCAAATGATAGGGGGCCCAAACACAAAGTGGCCCATCGGTATTTTAGAAGCTTTTGGCCCAATCTTCATAAGACATAAACTCGTCCCAGTTTAAATGGCCCAACAAGTTCACATCTCATGAAAAAAAGTCCAAATGAATCCAAATGATGATGGTCTCAAACACAAGCATGAATGGTGGCTTCTATAGGTCATATAACTATGGTTCTCATGCAGTTTTATGGGAGTATTGATAAAGGCTCCCACCGGCGAAGGGTTGCCCACAACTAGGTATCCCCACTCAAGGGTTCGAACGAACAAGTGAGCGCACCCATTTTTATACCCTAAGGTACGTGCCAAAGAGTGATGACACCATTTAACGATCCGCCGCTTCGAGCGAAAGCGACTTCACGATACATGATGCCATCAAGATAAGAAGGGGTATGCAAAATATATGAGATAAGGCCAACTAAAGCAACAATCACAAACATTACAAGACATATTTCAGGGCCGATTCTCTATCCCCAGTGGAGTCGCCAGACTATAGACACGGCGACACTGTCCGGGCTCACGGCCCGTCGGGAGTACGGAGTAGCCGCGGGGGACTAAACCGGAGAATAAAATGGAGTCGCCACCCAGTGTGAACTGGGAAATGATTTACGGTCGCATTCACCCCTCGCAAGGGAAGACCTCAAACCGTTGGGTTCGGAATGGTCCCTTACTTATGCCAATTGTAATGAAAATATTTATACAATAGTATAACCAAGTCTTATGCAACACATGCAAGATAATTTAATCAACACAAAAGTTCGCACACCCATAAACGTAAATAAAAATGAAGGCAAATGCATGATTCCATAAACATAATAACCAAAGAAGTGTGTGAATGTAAATAAATAATACCAATAAAAAAGTGAATTAATAATAAAGAGAGATGATCAAGTTCATAATGTAAAAAGGATGACTAAAGAGGCAAACATGCATAAAATATGATGAAAGTAGGTATGTTCGATGTATGTGCGTTCGTGTAGCGTTCGAAAACGAGTTCGAATAGTAAATAGAATGCGAGCGTTCGTATGGCGTTTAGAAACGCGTTCGAACGGTAAACAGAATACAAGCGTTCATATAGCGTTTGGAAACACGTTCGAACGAAAATGAGACAGAATGCATGTGTTCGTATAGCGTTCGAAAACGCGTTCGAACGGGATAAGATATGATGCAAGGTAAAACAGAATGCATGCGCGTTCGAGTAGCGTTTGTAAACATGTTCGAACGGACTGAGGCAGAATGCATACGTTCATGTAGAGTTTGATAACGCGTTCGAACGAGGTTACCAAAGTGGTATCTAAAATGACATAAACACGTGCGTGAGTATTTCTCAAGCGGTACGTGGAGTTGTATCCCAAGTACAGACCGCACTACCATCCATTCGCATTCAGCTACGAAATTTATGTCTGGGTTTCCATCCGATATACCACAAGAGGCAACACTCAAGCATTGACACAACATGAATGCAAAGTGAAGAATGAAAACATATCAATCAAGAAAGGTAAATAACAAGATCAACAGAAGAAGGGCGAGGCAAAACTATGGTAAAGGTAGCATTTGGGCATTTCCCTCAAATAGATGACCTTTAATCCAATATGATTAGCCCATGCGCACTAGATTGCAATGCATAAGTAAATAAAGCAATAACATGTGGAAAGTAAATAATGAAATTATAAAAGAGATACGACCAAGGCCGACATCTATATGGGACCTCGTATGCCCGATTGAACGTATTTCGCATTTAGTCAAGTATACTTCGTCCGGAGCGGCAAAACATCGTGGTAAAGGTATCCTTTTGGCTTTTCCCTCAAATAGAGGATCTTTAATCCAATATGATTATCCCATGCGCACTAGATTGCAATTCATAAGTAAATAAAGCAATGACATGTGGAAAGTAAATAATGAAATAATAAAAGAGATACGACCAAGGCCGACATCTATATGGGACCTCGTAAGCCTGATTGAACATATTTCGCATTCAATCAAATATATTTCGTCCGGCGCGGTAAAACATTGTGGTAAAGGTAACCTTTAGGCATTTCCCTCAAATAGATGACCTTTACCCCCACATGATTAGCCCATGCGCATCAAGATTAACAATGCATAAACAAAGAAATAATACATAGAAAATAAATAACGAAACAATAAACCCAAAATTAAATACCAAAATGTAACACGTGCTTGAAAGTTTCTCAAGTGGTACGTGGAGTTGTATCCCAAGTACAGACCGCACTACCGTCCATTCGGATTTGCCTATGGAATTTACATCTGGGTTTCCATCCGATATACCGCAAGAGATAGCACACAATCATCAACTCAACACAAATGAAACTATGCGTAAAACATAACGATGCATGCGAGTGATCGACAAAGAATAACTGAAAAGATAAATGATAAAAAGGGGGCCCTCAGGTCTTACTGTAGGCATTGCATTTTTACACATTAGCCCAATGATGAGTCTCGTATGGAGGCAACTACCTCTTTAGTCATGAAAGTCGCGGGAAACAGACGTTGGAAGGGTAAAGTTGGAAAATGGAATTTTTATTGGATTTAACCTCGTTGTTTGGCTCCGGTTGTTTGTTGGACTTCCGTTTCAAAGCTTACCTAAGGCCCAAAACCCAAACCAAACCCAAACTAAACCCAAAATACCCAAGTCAAACCAAGTCAAACCAAAACCACACACCCAAGGAGAGTGATTCACGCCCATGCCCTCTTTATTTAGGTATATGCACATTATCACATGCTAAAATCTTGTAAAATCCTTACCTAAAAAAGAAATCAAATCAAATCCCTACCAAATCAAATCCAATCACAAATCCAAATTAGGAGATCCATTCCTTGTTAGACACCAATTAGGAGATTCTTTCCTATTCAAATTTTGAAAGTCTTCTCTTTTTGCCTATAAAAAGAGGCCTCCACCCCCCATTCAAAACCTAGCATATACATATCCCTCAAGCACGCCTAAGACACTCATCTAAGCCTCCCTTGCACGCCCAAGGATCTCCTTCAAGCCTCCATTGCCGAATCATCAAGCCAAAATCACCCTTTAGTGCCGCAAATCCAATTTCTTCATCTATACCCTTCACGCCCAACACCCAAACTTAAGCCCTCTTTGCTGCGTCTTTAGCCACCATTCACAGCCCCAAAACACCCTCAAATAAACCTTATTCACAACCTTAAAGTCGTGCAAAATATCCCCCAAAAGCAGCCCCAATTGTGCGCCCAAGTCAGCCCTGAAAACGGCTTCACTGCACTAGTGAACTGCCGAGTTTAGCTTACTGTTCTGGTCAGTATTTGCTGCGACTTTAGCCCATAAAACAACCCTAAAATCACCTAGAAAACCCCCCAAAAAACCTCCATAAAGTTTCCCTAAAAATATCCCACAAACGCACCTCCCTAAGCCTTCAAAATCACCCAAAACAGTCCGCCAAACTACCAAGACAGTGACCTGAAACGTAGCAGCGAAACAGCAGCGAAACGGACTTGAAACAGCAGCCCGAACAGAAAAACAGCGAGGAAAGATGTTGAGTTGGTGAACTAAAAGAGTAGCGGATCATTCACCCTTCCAACGGACGTGTAACGCCCTTTCTTAGACGACAAAAGAGGTTAGACCTGAGGGCACCTTTCTACTTATCTTCTTTATTGTTGTTTTATTTATTTTGATATATAATTGCATGAGAGTCGTTTGAAGCATGATGTGATTGTTGGATGAGCGGGATATGTGTTCTCTTTTGTGGTATATCGGATGGAAACCCGGACGTAAATTCCATAGCCGACTCCGAATGGACGGTAGTATGGTCTGCACTCGGGATACAATGCCACGTACCACTTAAGATACACGCATCTCGTCTCATCCTAATTTGTATTTGAGCATGTTATAGTCTTTAGGTTATATGTTTATTATTTAAAGCATGGTTTAATTTAGTTTGTTATTTATTTGTTAAAGCATGTTTAGGTTGTTCATTATGCATGTTCTTGGTTTATGATGCGTTTGGGTAATGATTTATACATGTTGGTTTAACGGCTCAATAGGCTTGTTGTGTTACATTGCGTGAAATTATTTGGATGAAAGCATGTTAGATCTAAGTACCCTTGAGCATGAATGATGAATAGATTCGGTTAGTTTATTGCACAAATTATATCATCACAAGTGACATAAGTAAGGACCATTCCGACCCAACGGTTTGAGGTCTTCCCTTGCGAGGGGTGAGTGCGGCCTTAAATCTTTGTCCCGGTTTACACCGGGTGGCGACTCCATGTTATTTCATACTTCCCAACTAGGCCGCGAGCCTAGAACAGCGTCGCTCAGTTTATGTGTCCTACACTTACCTTTTAAGTTGCTCATCGGAAGTGCGTTATGTCGTCGCCGTAAGGGTTAATGCTCCGTAACTTTTCTGGTTTTCTGGTTCGGTATTTTCCTTTGCTGTTTCGCTGTTTTCGTTGCTGTTTTTTCTCGGTTTCTTCACTGTTTCGGAAGGATTTTTGAACTATTTTAAGGGGTGTTTGTTGGACAATTATGACTCATAGCGTCACTATTTGTACAGATCATGGTGTTGTTGTACAAATTAACTATGTGACAAATGAGATTACTCTCTTATCATTTGTGATTAGATCACCAAGATGTATAAATGGTAGGAGGTCCATATGATTAGTTCCTAGATTGAGAATGATATGAGACAGTATCAGTACACGAAGGATAAATCATTAAATATCCCTAGTCACAGTATTATCGAGATTGGACATCGATAATGCGTAAAAGACTAGTATTACACTTGTGCGTTGTGAGGGCACAACGACATAGTTCTCATATATTTGGGTATAGGATACTCATGCAAGTGTAATAGGAGGTTGTGTTTTACCGATTGTACAGGAAACAGCTTCGCTCTGGATAGACCCCGTCGGAATTCCATTGGTAGTATGACTATGTGTCTATGGAAGTCCGAAATCAGGGTAGGTGTATTTGGTCTTAACTTGAGACTTGCACCGCTAATACTTGCGACAATCAATATACTTTGATTTTGGTCGTCCAGGGCTTTAACAGGTTTTGTGTACGCCTTTGCTGGGTATATTGAGAATCGTAGTGTGTTTGGTTTGATGTCAAGACGGAAGTGTGGGACACAGAAACTGGACGACGCATGTTGTCCCGGGCTCGCGGCCCGGTCGGGAGTACATAGTAGCCACGGGGGACTAAACCGGAGAATAATGGAGTCGCCACCCGGTGTGAACCGGGAAAATGAGATTTAAGGCTGCACTCACCCCTCGCAAGGGAAGACCTCAAACCGTTGGGTTCGGAATGGTCCCTTACTTATGCCACTTGTAATGAAAGGATTTATGTAATAATTTAATCAGGCTTAAGTAGCACTTATTTCCAAGAGTATCATGCTTCTAAATTCACATGTACAAAATAAAACTTACACCAAAGCTTACATATATTTCACATCTAAGATTGCATGCTTGAAAGTACCTCAAATGAGCGACGAACATACAACTTCACTGGCATATTATATTCAAGAAAACACAAGCACACATACTAACCACACAAGCACACATGTGAGCACCTTCTCAAGTGGTACGTGGAATTGTATCCCAAGTACAGACCGTACTACCGTCCATTCGGAATCGGCTACGGAATTTATGTCTGGGTTTCCATCCGATATACCACAAGAAATAATACTCAAATGTTATCATGACATAGGTATATGAATTGTAATACATTAAACACATTGTATTCATACATTTGGGGATAGCTACTAGGAAAACTATGTATGAAATCTGATGAAAAGGACTCAGTTCAGTGGGTGCGCGTTCGTGTAGCATTTGAAAACGCGTTCGAACGGTAAACAGAAGGTTCGTATTCGTATAGCATTCGAGAACGCGTTCGAACGGAACCAGACCTGATGCATGATAAGACTAAGAAAGTGCGTTCGCGTAGCGTTCGAGAACACATTCGAACGGTAAATAGAAGGTTCGCGTTCGTATAGCGTTCGAGAATGTGTTAGAACGGAACCAGACCTGATGCATGCAACACAAAGAATAAAGACAACAATGTCAAGCTCAGTATGTCCGATTAAACGTATCTTACATTCAACCGAACACACATCAACCGGTGCGGTAAAGCATCGTGGAAAAGGGCTTTAACCCCTCCTCATATGGGATCTTACATTGTACTTACTAAGCCCATGCGCTCGATTGAATCATGCAAACAAAGAATTAAAAACAATAATATCAGACTTAGTATGCCCGATTGAACGTATCTTGCGTTCAACCGAACACACATCAACCGGCGCGGCAAAGCATCGTGGTAAAGGGCTTTAACCCCACCCCATAGGGGATCTTTCATTGCACTTACTAAGCCCATGCACTCGATTGAATCATGCATACAAAGAATTAAAAGCAATAATATCAAACATAGTATGCCCGATTGAACGTATCTTGCATTCAACCGAACACACATCAACCGGCGCGGCAAAACATCGTGGTAAAGGGCTTTAACCCCTCCCAATAGGGGATCTTTCATTCCACTTACTAAGCCCATGCGCTCGATTGAATCATACATGAATAAGCAACATGCAGAATTCAAGTGACGAAAAATAAATAAACCAAAGCAACACAAAACAAAAGAGGGTGCCGTTTACTCAAGCGGTACATGGAGTTGTATCCCGAGTACAGATCATACTACCGTCCATTCGGAATCGGCTATGAAATTTATGTCCGGGTTTCCATCCGATATACCGCGAGAGTTGACACATCTCTCATTTTATTCCACAGCCATAACATACAACATCTCATAATTCATGCATATTTATCTACTCAAGGGCCACAACATGCATTTCAACATGACAATCATGCAAGCAATACTCAATAAATAATACAAATAAAAAATAAAAAAACGAGTGTGAAAAATACCCTCAGGTCTAACCTTTTTGCCAACTTTCAGGCTTGCGTTTCACGGACGTCGGAAAGTATACAGCTCCTCAACTTCTCCGGTTCACTGGTTTAGCATCCTAGCTCACTGTTTTGCTGTTTTGCTTGCTTTTCGAACTCCGTTCTGCTACTGTTTGTCCTCTGTTTTGCTGCTCACTGTTTAGGTCACCTGTTTTGACGTTTCCAGGGACTGTTCCGAGTTTTTTTGTGGGTTTTTAGTGTAGTCTTGTGTGATTATTTTAAGGATTATGAATGCAGTTTTTATTTTACTGTTTTGAGGATTTTTGTGGGTTGTTGTTTTGGTGATATAGGGAGGCTTATGGGGCTGTGTTTTTTGGTCAAGTAGGGGAATGAGATGAAGATAAATTTGTTATATTTTTTGTGTAATATGCGTGAATGGAGAGCTTGGAGAGGGGGGTTGGAAATTCTTTGCTTCTTTTTTCTTGTGATGGGCGTAATTAGGAGGGGTGAATGCCATGGAGAGGTGTGGTTTATATAGAGAAAGGCTAGGGCTTCACTTTGTCTCACAAGGAAGGGATTTTGGCATTAAAATGAGGATTTGATTTGGTATTCAACAAGGAAAGGATTAGTTTGAGGGGGGACAAATCTTGGCTAGATTAGGAATGTAAAATATTTAATTTGTTATGATTGATTTTAATTAGGCATGATTATATTTTATGTTTTATTTAATTGGTAAATGGTTTAATTATTTTATTTAATATTTAATTTAATTTCCCATGTGTTTTAAATGTGTTTTATTAATTGGGATGTGTTTTATGGGCTTTGGGGGGCTAATTGGGCTGGGGTGCGAGGCTAGCAGCAAAACCAGAAATACCGACTCCGTTCGAACGCCCATTCGAACGCTACACGAATGTCCTTAATCTGCCTGACGTTCGAACGAAGTAACGAATG
This sequence comes from Zanthoxylum bungeanum, assembly GCA_019454045.1. Lineage (NCBI taxonomy): Eukaryota > Viridiplantae > Streptophyta > Magnoliopsida > Sapindales > Rutaceae > Zanthoxylum > Zanthoxylum bungeanum. Next base: position 79,865 of record SKCR01035349.1, on the reverse strand, counting down.
CAGCACTAACGAAGACAGTGAACTTGTGAAATGAACTTGATGACGTACTTATTCTGAATTTCCCCTTCCGACCTCCGTCTCCCGCAATATCCTTAGCTAAAAAGGTAGTGCCTCCAACTGAGACTCATCATCGGGTTTTACATGTGAAAATGCAATGCCTACAGTCGCCCCCACTTTGATGGGACTTGTGCAGTGTGTGGCTTTGAACAATCCTATCAAACTTACATGGCTTGGCTGCTGCCTCGAGCTGAGTTGGTGCTGCAGTGGACCTCGATCCTGGGACGCATCCCAATAACTGCAACTGACAATGGGGGCACCTCGACCCTGGGCACCTCAACCCAATACCGCTGACAATAGGGACCTCGCCCTCGAACTGATGATGTAGTGGGCACCTCGACCCTGGGCACCTCGACCCAACACTGCTGACCATAGGGACCTCGCCCTCGAACTGATGATGTAGTGGGTACCTCGACCCTGGGCACCTCGACCCGGAACTACAACTGACAACGGGGGCCTCGCCCTCAAGCTTATATGGGCCTCGCCCCCGAGCCGACATGATATGGGCCTCGCCCCCAAGCTGATACGGGCCTCGCCCCTTGGGACTCATCCCAAAAACTGAAATTGCGCTGACGCTGCTTGGCTCATTGCTGACGCTTTCTCCTTTCTTCGAACCTGCGAACACAAAACAAAAACAAACACGAAGAGAATGCAATGTTACGTGTATGCATGAATGATTTTCTTATTCCGTTGGGTTAGGTCTCTGCTAATTCCCGTGGTGACTGTTCGGTCTTCCTCTCCCTCAGGAAAAGTATTGCTTCAATCTGTCTACGTTGATCGGCTCGGTGAACTCGTTCCCTTCCAAGTCTGATAGCTTCACTGCTCCATTTCCCATTACCTTCTGCACTATGTAAGGTCCTTCCCAGTTTGGTCTGAATTTTCCTCTCGGATCTGTCGTCGACGGCCTCGACTGCTTAGTACCAAATCACCTTTTCTGATCTTGGTGGAAGTACTTTCTTGTTGAATGCTCGGGCTAGTCTCTTCTGATACAACTTCATGTATACAAAGACTTAGTTCTCTTCTCATCCAATAGTGCTAACTGTGTTAGACATTATGACCCATAGCGTCACTGTTTTGTAAATGATATTGTATTATTGTACAAAATCAACTATATGTGATAATGAAATTGCCTTTTGCCGTTTTGTAAAATTATTTACTTTGATATATTAATGACAAAAGTCCATATGATTAGTTCCGTATTGAGATGATATGAGACAGTATCAATATAAAAGGTTTAATCATTAAATATCCTTAGTCGGAGTATTATCGAGATCGGACATCGATAATGCGGAATAGACTAGTATTGCACTTGTGCGAGTTGTGATGGCACAACGACATAGTTCTCATATATTTAAGTATGGATACTTATGCAAGTGCGATAGGAGGTTGTTGTTTTTACCGATGGTACGGAAAACAGCTTCGCTCTGGACAGACCCCGCGGAATCCCATTGGTAGTATGTCTGCGTGTCTATGGGAGGCCGCATCAGGGTAGGTGTATATGGTCTTAACCTGAGACTTGCATCGCTAGTACTTGCGACAATCGGTAAACTTTGGTTTTGGTGGTTCGGGGCTTTAACCGGTTCTGTGTACGCCTCTTCTGGGTTTATCGAGAATCGTAGTGTACTGGATGTGATGTCAAGATGGAAGTATCACTTCAGACATATGGAGATGATGATCACGTAGGATACAGAACTAGTACTCTATAAAAGGTTGCAACCATCGGGACAATATGACCAGGTCAGGATTGTCCGATTTAAAGAGACTAGTTGTTTGATGTCTATATATGTTTCGTACGGGGCAGACACATTTCCAGCCCCAGGCCTAACATGTGATCATCCGATACTGGATCGATGTACGCGATACTACGGTATACTACGCTTGATAAAGATCAAATATTCCAGTAAGAATATTTCTGGAGAATTGGGTAGGCATGGCGCTTTGCTAGAAGCCAACCTTGTCTTGTAAATCGGTAAAAACGTAGTACGAGGTACGTACGTGTTTGGATTATCCAACGACCGTATTTACTGCCAACATATCCGGAGATCTCTTGGGTCGCTTCCTGTAGATTCACCTATGATGTTTGATTCGAACTTTGTTAATCTTGGATTAATTACGGAGAAACTCTATCTTGGATAAAATGCCTATTAGGAGAGAGAGAACGATTAATTTGGAATTAATCGATAAAATAATATATTCGTATATTATTAAACGAAATTAGATTTCGACGCGGAATTAAAATCGGATTTTAATTCGGGCAAACGAATTAATTTAGAATTAATTCGTTAGCGATCTGAATAGTAATTCACTAGGCGTAATTATTTAATTCTCGCGACGGAAATTCGTTAATTCGGAATTAGCGAAACTGAGCCCGAAAGTGTTTGCGGACACATTCGTATTTTGAAACGAGTGGGACCCGCAAATCACATCGCGAAGTCTCATTACTTGACACGACTAGTTGATGGATGTATCTAGTCACCTTTATGGGATGATACATTGTCTCTATTCTCAATGTAAGTAGGTGAGGCCATTTATGGATTTTTTTTGGGGGGGAAAACTTTCACGGTTTTTGAAGGGTTTTTTATCAAAAATTCATTTTTGGAAAATGTTATCTCATAATTGCTTTTTTCTTTTCTTTCTCACGGTTTTTGAAACAAATAAAAAAGGAAAAAGAAAATTGAAAGGCACTCTCCCTCTTTTTTCTTCTTGCTCACGCCGTGAGCTTCCACAAGGGCAGAAAAATTGTTTTTCGTTTCTCCATTTTTGCTAGCACAATGAGGACAAAAGGAGGTGATAGGGAACAACCTTGGAGCTTGGAATACTAGAAGATTTAAAGCTTCTCTCACTCTTGCTCTTGGCCGAAAAACTTTCCACCTTGAAGACTCAAGGATTCTCTTCATCATTTTCGTCACAAGCTTTGTAAGTATGATTCCGCCATGCTTCAAGCTTTGCATGTATAAAATGTGTATTTCTTTGGCTTATACTTTCTTTGGGACTAATTATAGAAACCTCCATGGTATCATTGAGCCATGTTTAAGCATGAAATACATTAGGGTTAATTTGGGGAAAATTGATTGAAGCATGTTCTTGTGAAATTTGATGCTAAAGTATGCTTATATGTATGTAATATGATATAATACATGATCAATTTTGAGAAAAATGCATTGGATGATTTTTCCCCAAAATGGTTGCTTTGGCCGAATGTGGAGGTGCTTCCACTGGTTTTGAATTTTTTCATGCACAAGTTCATTAGATGACTTAGTATTTTATATGTATGAAATATTATACATGATCAATTTTGAGAAAAATGCATTGGATGAATTTTTCCCCAAAATTGATGCTATGACCGAATGTGGAGGTCCTTCCACTGGATTGAAATTTTTTCATGCACAAGTTCATTAGATGACTTAAGTATGTTTATATGTATGAAATATGATTTATTACATGATCAATTTTGAGAAAAATACATTGGATGATTTTTTTTCCCCAAAATTGTTGCTATGACCGAAAATAGAGATCCTTGCACTGAATTGGAATTTTTGTGTACAAGTTCATTGATGACTTACAATAAACGGGTAACAGATTAGTGATTCAATTGGATTGAAAAACAAATCGAACCGCAAAAATCCCTCTTGGCCGAATACAACATGACATGTTAAAGGACTTGATTTTTGTTCAAATAATGTTGGACATGTGTTTTGAACAAGTGATGATTAATAAATTAAATTGGTGTTTTTGAATATTTTGGTTTAGAATTAATCATGGATTTACACTTTAATTAATTGAATTTTAAAATTTGGAATATTAAAATTTAATTAAATGGGCTTTAATGTTTAATTGGGCCTTATGGGCTTGAAATTGATTTTATGGCATTTAAGGGTGATTCCTTATTTGGGCTTGGTAATTGGGTTTGACCCACATTGACCAAAGCCCAAGCCTTGATAAATCAATTGAAAGCCCATCGGACTTTAATTAAACAAACATTGGATGTTGGTTGGGCTTGGAGACCCAATTAGAATTAGATTTAGAATCTAAGTCTTTAAAAGCACATTAAAAGTGTAAACATTTAATTTGGAATTAATAAATTGAATTAGTATTGAATACGACTTAAATTGGATTTAACGAGTAGTTCGATATAATTCGTGAATTCGTACCTTATGTACTTATTCTCAAACGAGTTGGACTCGCGCAATATCAAATCATTGTTTGAACATTGGATGATCACTTAAACAAAGACTAATTAATTGGATTTGATTGGTTGTATAGCATGTCTTGATTGAATATATATGTATGTGATGAATGAATAGTGTATATCGGATGGATATTAGAAGGGAAAGGGTAATTTTAGAAATTATTGTAAATTTAGAATTTATAAATTGGACCTGCGTGTCCAGCCTTATCTCTTTTATCTCTTTGTATTCTCTTCTCACCTAATTCCCTCAATGTAAATGAGGTTTCTCTTATTGTATTATGTAATTGGGTAGAAGTAGAATATTGCTAGCGGGGAGAGGAAAGGGAGTGATTTGTTCTAGGAACAAGTTGTTTTATATATCCATCCGTATATCACTATTAATTTACTTGCGCACTTTATGATGTTTTAGAAGCATGCTTAAGGGTGTATGATGATGAGACCTAATAAAGATAATAAATTGGTTGCCAATTACGCAAAAATCCCTCAATTTATATTAAGCGATTATCCTTCCATTGAATGATTCTTGTTCAAGATCCAAAATTGGCATTGGTTTGTTGGCCAAAGTCAAGACCTTTGTCAATTGAGGATGTACTTGAATCATGAGAGTTTTGTTCCACATCGGTGTCTTGTCCAAGGACTAGATGATTCGGAGGATATGGTTAGGAAAATGTATTAGATACATTGGCATAAGTAAATATACATATGTTTTGGACTTGGATGTCCACCTAACCGGATCTAGGAATTGGATTGGATCCAATTGATCTTTGAGATCTACCTAGTTAAATAGCATACAATTTGTTGGCCAAAGTCAAGATTGTGTGTTATTTAACGGGATCCTAGCCCACTAGGAAATAGGATTTCCCGAGTTCTCTACAGAGGGTTAGAGACTTGATAAAAATAGTGGGAGGCTAGTATTGAATTTGCAATTTCGTTCAGATACTTAGCCTTATGCGTCTTTCAATTTCATTTCGTCTATTTATTAAAATTAGTTGGACTAATACATTGTTATTTTTTGTGACAGTTTGACTGTACCCATTTTATCGTTAACTAGATAGTTGGACTATCGTAGTTGAGATGGCAAGCAAGGGAAATGTCCGAGACATCATCATGGGTGACAATGTCTTTAAGGGCACAAACTTCGCTGATTGGGAAATGAACCTAAGGATAGTCCTTGGGGCTGAGAGGATGTTGTATACTATACAGATACCTCTCCCGCCTAAGCCCACTGACCCACTTGCTGGAGTTATGGAAAACTCACAGCGATGATTGTGACACTGCTCAGGCTGTTATGTTAGCTTCGATGACTCAGCACTTTCGTCGCCAGAATAAGGACTTGGATCCTTATAACATGATGGCTAGACTGAGAGATCTCCACCGCACAAACAAGCGGATGGAAGGTACGAGTTGGTGAAGAAACTCTTCCGCGCCCGAATGGTGAAGGCGCATCAGTTGAGGCCCATGGGGCTCAAATGATCGCCGATATTGATGAGTTGGCCAATATGGGAATAGTCTTGGAGGCTGAGCTGACCGTAGATTTGATCTTACAGTCACTTCCTGATTCTTGGAAACAAATCATAATCAACTACAAGTTGATGGACACGGATGACTCTCTTGGAGAGCTGTTATCCATCTTGAAGGAGTCTGAAAAAGAACTCCAAAAGGGGGCAAGCGCGAGGCGCACTATGCATCGACCTCTCAGAGGCCAAGGGCTGGGCCCAAAGCTACTGGAGGGGTGAGGAAGAAGAAACATAAAAAAAAAAGGTAAAGGCAAGTTGACAAAAGCTTCTGGGAAGCCAAGGGACAAGTCTCAAGATGTCTGCCTCAACTGCGGCAAGAAGGGTCACTGGAAACGTGACTGCCGAATGGGCAAGGGACACAGGGAGGATATCAAGGCAGGCAAGGCACTAGCCTCTGGTATGTTTGTTATTGAGATAAATATGACTACTTCTAGTTTTAAAAATTGGATTTTTGATTCTGGTTGTGCTGCTCATATATGTACTGATTTGCAGGATCTGCAGAATAGCAGGATGCTGGCTTCAGGGGAGATTGATCTACGAGTCGGAAACGGAACTCCAGTTGCTGTTTTGGCTGTAGGGACTTTTGTTTTGGAATTGCCCTCGGGGCATGTGCTTAAACTTTTGAACTGTTATTATATACCTAGTTTGACTAGGAATATCATATCTGTATCTTTGTTAACCCAGCATGGGTACACTTTTGTATTTAGAAACACTGGGTGTTATTTATATAAAAATGATGCAGAAATTTGCACTGCTGTTGCAAATAATGGCCTTTATATTTTGAATATAAATGAATCTCCTAAACATAAAATAACAAACAAAAGGCTCAAAAAGAGTAATCTAAAAGATGAAGCTTACATGTGGCATTGTCGTCTAGGACACATTAACAAGACTCGCATATCCACACTTTCGAAGAGTGGGTACTTGGACGGATTTGATCTTAATTCATATGATGTCTGCGAATCTTGTCTTTTAGGCAAAATGCCTAAATCACCTTTTAGTGGTAAAGGTGAACGTGCCACAGAACTGTTAGCCCTCGTTCATAGCGACGTATGTGGGCCCATGTCTAGCCAGGCTAGAGGTGGATATCATTACTTCGTAACCTTTACGGATGATGCATCTCGTTATGGTTATGTGTATCTAATGAGACACAAGTCGGAAACTTTTGAGAAATTCAAAGAGTTTCGACACGAAGTAGAAAAACAAACAGGCAAGAGTATTAAGACATTGCGGTCGGACCGTGGTGGCGAATACTTAAGTTATGAGTTTCAAGATTACTTGAAAGAAAATGGTATTCTTTCACAGTGGACTCCTCCTGGAACACCGCAATTAAACGGTGTGTCTGAACGGAGAAACCGTACCTTGTTAGACATGGTAAGGTCCATGATGAGTCGCACTGAGCTACCTATATCCTTCTGGGGATACGCATTGAACAGTGCAGTACTTATTTTGAATAAGGTTCCGTCAAAGTCTGTTGAACAGACTCCATATGAGATATGGACAGGGAGGAAACCAGGTTTCTCTTTCCTGAAGATTTGGGGATGCTGGGCATATGTTAAACGTTTGGAAGGTACCAAACTAGAACCCAAATCAGATAAATGAATGCCTTTTCGTGGGATATCCTAAGGAAACCAAAGGATATTACTTCTATCACCCACAAGAGAACAAAGTATTTGTTGCTCTACATGCATTTTTCCTTGAGAAGGAATTCCTAGATGCAGTGGTAAGTGAGAGGAAAGTGGAGCTCGATGAAAATCGTAGTGATACTGTTCCTGGCAATGAATCAACGACGGAACATAAACAGACCATCCAGGATGAGTCTATACCACAATCTTCATATACACAAGGACCGCGTAGGTCGGAGAGAGTCAGGACGATACCTGAGAGGTATGGATTCCTGATCTCGCCTCATGTAGATATTAATCTTATTGAGGATAATGAACCGACTACGTATGAGGAAGCAATACAGAATATTGATTCCGCTTTATGGCAAGAAGCCATGAAGTCCGAGATGGATTCCATGTACGCCAACCAAGTTTGGACACTGGTTGATGCACCAGAAGGCGTAATGCCTATTGGATGCAGATGGATCTTCAAGAAGAAGACCGACATGGATGGCAACGTTCAAACGTACAAAGCTAGGCTTGTAGCAAAGGGGTATCGTCAACAATATGGTATTGATTATGACGAAACTTTCTCACCCGTTGCCATGATTAAATCCATTCGGATAATGCTTGCAATAGCTGCATATTTCGATTACGAGATATGGCAGATGGACGTTAAAACTGCTTTCCTTAACGGAAACCTTTTGGAGGATGTTTATATGCAACAACCTGACGGTTTATCGTACATAGACTTGCAAACAAGGTTTGTAAGTTAAATCGATCCATTTATGGATTGAAGCAAGCATCACGGTCATGGAATCAGCGTTTTGATGAGATCATAAAAGAATATGATTTCGTACAAAACGATGATGACCCTTGTGTATACAAGAAGGTTAGTGGGAGAGCACTGACTTTTATTGTCCTTTATGTCGACGACGTATTGCTTATAGGCAATGACATTCCCATGCTAACGTCGGTGATAGCTTGGCTTTCATTAAAATTCTCCATGAAAGATCTGGGAGAAGCAGCCTTTATTCTGGAATAAGATCTACCGGGATAGATCTAGAAAGCTGCTTGGACTCTCCCAGAGTACATATATTGACAAAGTGTTGAAGCGATTCAACATGGATCAATCCAAGAAGGGATTGATGCCAATGTCGCGTGGTATCCTTCTGTCTAAAGACATGTGTCCTAAGACTAAAAGAGAGAGATAACATGAGTCGGATACCGTTCGCCTCGGCAGTGGATCAATCATGTATGCCATGATATGTACGCGACCTGATGTGTCATATGCTTTGAGCATGTGCAGTCGCTTTCAGGCCGATCCAGGTGAAGGTCACTGGATGGCAGTTAAGAATATCCTTAAGTATCTTAGACGAACTAAGATGCTTTCTTAATTTATGGAGGTGGAGAACTTGAGGTGTCTGGGTACACCGATGCAAGTTTCCAAACCGACAAGGACGACTTCAAGTCGCAATCTGGGTACATTTTTTGTTTGAATAACGGAGCAGTGAGCTGGAAATCTTCCAAGCAGATACTGTTGCCGATTCAACAACAGAAGCGGAGTATATTGCTGCGTCAGAAGCAGCAAAGGAGGCAGTTTGGATCCGAAAATTCCTAATCGGATTAGGAGTAGTTCCGTTAGCAGCTGAGCCCGTGCCATATATTGTGACAATAACGGGGCTATAGCATAAGCTAAGGAACCAAGGTCTCACAACGATCCAAGTATGTTCTTCGACGTTACCATCTGATTCGGGAGATTATACATCGTGGTGATGTAAAAGTCGAGAAGGTCGCATCGGATGACAACATTGCAGATCCGCTGACGAAGGCTGTTCTTCAGGATGTGTTTGAACGACATATACATAGTTCAGGTATTAGATGCTTGAATGACTGGCTATAGGCCAAGTGGGAGATTGTTAGACATTATGACCCATAGCGTCACTGTTTTGTAAATGATATTGTATTATTGTACAAAATCAACTATGTGATAATGAAATTGCCTTTTGCCGTTTTGTAAAATTATTTACTTTGATATATTAATGACAAAAGTCCATATGATTAGTTCTGTATTGAGATGATATGAGACAGTATCAATATAAAAGGTTTAATCATTAAATATCCCTAGTCGGAGTATTATCGAGATCGGACATCGATAATGCGGATAGACTAGTATTGCACTTCTGTGCGAGTTGTGATGGCACAATGGCATAGTTCTCATATATTTAAGTATTGGATACTTATGCAAGTGCGATAGGAGGTTGTGTTTTTACCGATGGTACGAAAAACAGCTTCGCTCTGGACAGACCCCGCGGAATCCTATTGGTAGTATGTCTGCGTGTCTATGGGAGGCCGCATCAGGGTAGGTGTATATGGTCTTAACCTGAGACTTGCATCGCTAGTACTTGCGACAATCGGTAAACTTTGGTTTTGGTGGTTCGGGGCTTTAACCGGTTCTGTGTACGCCTCTTCTGGGTTTATGGGTTTATCGAGAATCGTAGTGTACTGGATGTGATGTCAAGATGGAAGTATCACTTCAGACATATGGAGATGATGATCACGCAGGATACAGAACTAGTACTCTATAAAAGGTTGCAACCGTCGGGACAATATGACCAGGTCAGGATTGTCCGATTTAAAGAGACTAGTTGTTTGATGTCCGATATATTTTTCGTATGGGGCAGACACATTTCCAGCCCCAGGCCTAACATGTGATCATCCGATACTGGATCGATGTACGCTACTACGGTATACTACGCTTGATAAAGATCAAATATTCCAGTAAGAATATTTCTGGAGAATTGGGTAGGCATGGCGCTTTGCTAGAAGCCAACCTTGTCTTGTAAATTGGTAAAAACGTAGTACGAGGTACGTACGTGTTTGGATTATCCAACGACCGTATTTACTGCCAACATATCCGGAGATCTCTTGGGTCGCTTCCTGTAGATTCACCTATGATGTTTGATTCGAACTTTGTTAATCTTGGATTAATTACGGAGAAACTCTATCTTGGATAAAATACCTTATTAGGAGAGAGAACGATTAATTTGGAATTAATCGATAAAATAATATATTCGATATATTATTAAACGAAATTAGATTTCGACGCGGAATTAAAATCGGATTTTAATTCGGGCAAACGAATTAATTTAGAATTAATTCGTTAGCGATCTGAATAGTAATTCCGCTAGGCGTAATTATTTAATTCTCGTCGCAACGGAAATTCGTTAATTCGGAATTAGCGAAACTGAGCCCGAAAGTGTTTGCGGACACATTCGTATTTTGAAACGAGTGGGACCCGCAAATCACATCGCGAAGTCTCATTACTTGACACGACTAGTTGATGGATGTATCTAGTCACCTTTATGGGATGATACATTGTCTCTATTCTCAATGTAAGTAGGTGAGGCCATTTAATGGATTTTTGGGGGGGAAAACCTTTCACGGTTTTTGAAGGGTTTTTTATCAAAAATTCATTTTTGGAAAATGTTATCTCATCATTGCTTTTTCTTTTTCTTTCTCACGGTTTTGGAAACAAATAAAAAAGAGAAAAAGAAAATTGAAAGGCACTCTCCCTCTCATTCTCTTGCTCACGCCGTGAGCTTCCACAAGGGCAGAAAAATTGTTTTTCGTTTCTCCATTTTTCTAGCACAATGAGGAATCAAATGAGGTGATAGGGAAACAACCTTGGAGCTTGGAATACGAGAAGATTAAAGCTTCTCTCCACTCTTGCTCTTGGCCGAACAAACTTCCACCTTGAAGACTCAAGGATCTCTTCTCTTCATTTTCGTCACAAGCTTCGTAAGTATGATTCCGCCATGCTTCAAGCTTTGCATGTATAAAATATGTATTTCTTTGGCTTATACTTTCTTTGGACTAATATAGAAACCTACAAACTGATCAAACCTCTGTGCGACCTACTCCTGTTCCGTAATTCTACCTCTGCTAATACCCTCATAGACTGTATTTCCACTTCTACTGGTAACACTGGCTTCCATTCCATAGACCAAAGAGTAAGGTGTGGCCCCTGTTTGTCCTTACTGATGTTCTGTACCCCTACACAGAGCATATGGTAGTTTATCGGCCCAATCTCTGCAGTTCTATGTCATCTTGGCTAAAATCGTCTTTATGGTCTTGTTGGCTGCCTCAACTGCCCCATTTTCCTGCGGCCTGTACGGTGATGACTTGTGGTGGCCTATCCCGTACCTCTGCAACATTGCCTTCGTCTCTCCTTGAAACTGAACTCTGTTGTCTGTCACTACATGATGCGGTATACCATACCGACAAATGAGGTTCCGAGCTATAAACTTTGCCATCTGTTTTTCTGTAACATTGCGGAATGATTCGGCTTCCACCCACTTCGAGAAGTAATCTACTGCCACTACTATAAAGCGATGCCCATTCGATGCATTCGGTCGAATTTCTCCAATCATATCAATTCCCCATGCTGAGAAAGGCCACGGCTCTGACAGCCCGTGTAACTCTGTGTGCAGTAAGTGATTCAAATTACCATGTGCTTGACAATCATAACAGTGCTTTACCATCTTCGCGCAGTCTGTTTCCATGGTTGACCAATAAAAAACTTGTCTCACTATCTTGCGGGACAGATTCAACCTGTTCATGTGCGGACCACATACCCCGGCGTGTATTTCTTCCATTACATGTTGAGCTTCTTCTTTTCTCAAACACTTCAACTGAATACATTTTGCTTGCCTCTTATACAGTTCCCCTTTCAAAATCACATACTGGGAAGCCAACTTCTAAATGGCTATTCTGTCTTTTCTGTCTGCCCCTTCCGGGAGTTCGCCATGTTCCATATACCTCTGAATGTCATAATACCAAGGTTTACCGTCGTCGACCTCAACTTCCAGAATTCTTTCTATCTCATAAACAGGTCTGCTCGCTGTTGTCAGTATCAACGGTCTCATCACTAACTTTTCTGGATTCTCCCAAGTTGCTGCAAGTGTAGCCAATGCGTCTGCCATCTGATTCTCTCATCTCGGTAAGTGCTGAAACTTACACTCGGAGATAACCTGTGCCAACTTTCTGAGGTGAAAAAGGTAAGGTTTCAACCGTTCTTCTTTCAATTCCCACTCTCCTCCCATCTGCTGGACTACCAACATAGAATCTCCGTAGACTTCCACACTCCCGGCCTTCAAGGCTATCAATGCTGTCAAACCAAAAGCACATGCTTCATACTAGGCCATGTTATTAGTCACTCTGAATTTCAACCTCTTGGCTAAAGGCAAAGTCTCTCCCTCGGGGGTCACTATCACGATCCCAATTCTGGCTCCCTTGTAATTCACTGCTCAGTCAAAATACATCTTCCATCTTTGAACTGTTATTGCTTGGATCTCTTCGTCTGGAAATTCAAACTTATACTGATCCCCCTCAACAGGTTGCAATGTCAGAAACTCTGCTACTGCTCGCCCTTTGATCACTTTGGAGGTGAGATACTCAATGTCAAACTCTGTCAGCAATACCAACCATCTGCCCAATTTTCCCACTAGTGAAGGCGCCGAATGAAGATACTTCAGAGGATTCTCCTTTGCCACTACCTGGATCTTGTATGACTGGAAGTAATGTCGCAACTTTCTGGAAGCCCATACCATGGCAAGACAGATCTTCTCAACTTCTTGATACCGAGCCTCATACGGGAGCATCTTCTTACTCAGATAATAGACTGCATGTTCTACCCCTGTCTCATCAGCATGTACCATCATTGCCCCCAGTGCTTCTGATTCTATAGCCAAATACAATATCAAAGGTCTGCCCGGTCTCGGAGGTTTCAATACAGGAGGCTTTACCAAATACTCTCTGATTTTGTCGAAGGCTGTCTGACACTGTTCATTCCATCTCACTGGCTGATCTTTTCTCAACAGTTTGAAGATAGGCTCACATACTGATGTCAACTTCGCAATGAACCGACTGATGTACTGAATCTTTCCCAAGAATGCTCTGACTTCTTTTTCTGTCTTCGGTGCAGGCATTTTGTGATTGCCTTGATCTTTTCGGAGTCTACCTCTATTCCGCCCATTCCCACTGTATGACCAAGCAATTTCCCTGATGTCACCCAAACACACATTCTTGGGATTAAGCCGCAGGTTGTATCTGTCAAACTCTGAAGGAACCTTTCCAGTACTTCAATATGCCCAACTCTTGTCTCTGATTTTACCATCATGTCATCCACATACACCTTAATCTATTTGTGCATCAAGTCGTGGAAAAGTGTAGTGGCCATCCGTTGATAAGTAGCTCCTGCATTCTTGAGCCCAACGTCATTACCTTGTAACAATAAGTACCCCACTCAGTAACAAACGCAGTCTTGTGTTGTCTTCCTCAGCCATGAGAACCTGATTGTACCTGAAAAATCAATCTGCAAATGAATACATAGCAGATAAAGCCGCACTATCAACCAGAACATCTATATGCGGCAGAGGAAAATCATCTTCAGACAAGCCTTGTTGAGATCTCTGTAGTCTACACACATTCTGACCTTCCCATCTTTTTCAGCACCGGTACTATATTAGCCAACCACTCAGGATATTTTACTACTTCCAAGAACCCCACATCTATCTTTTCTTAACTTCCTCTCTAACTTTCTCAGCCCATTCTGGTCTCATCCGTCGGAGTTTCTGTTTTACTGGCCTCTATTCGGATAAGTTGGTATTGTGTGTTGGGCAATGTTTCTGTCTACCCCAGGCATGTCCTCATAGGACCAAGCCAACACTTTGGCATATCTGACCAACACTTCTTCTAGTTTCTCCCTCTCTTCGGAGGTTACTTCACTTGCAATCAGAATTTCCTTGGGGTTCTCAAGTGTACCAAAGTTAAATGCAATAGTTCTGGCTGAACTGATGTCAAATATGCTTGATTCGTGCAGTGTAAATGGAAATGACTCAGGCAAGTAAGCAAAAGAGATGTCTTTATTATTAGATAATGCGGAAGTACATTCAAACAAATCAAGAAGGTAAATGTCTTCATCATCTATAGACACTTCTTCATCTGCAATCAGGTCTTCCTCGGGCTTTTCGTCCTCTCCCAGAGTCAGGCTCTCCAACTTCATCAGTTCTTCCTCCCAATTCTCTTCTTCTTTCTCCACAATTTCTTCAACTATCAGCTTCTTACCCAACATATCGTGGAAGATCTCAAACCCAGGTATCACAATTCCATTAACTTCCACAGGTTCAGGCTCCCCTTAATATCCTGAAGCTTTCACAAAACATTCCATCAGTTTCAGGCCCTTTTTCTTGACCTTTGGCTTTTCTTCATCAGACTTGTACCCCAAACCCTTCTGAGTAGTCTGTCCTCTAAAATCTGGTAATTTTTAACCTTACCGGCTCAAACTTCATTTTCTCCATAATCCTAGCCACCCTAGGATCCACCCACTCCTCAAAAGTAGTTGACACCTGAAACATCGTGAAAGGTTGTATCTCCAAGGCAGCCACGACATTATCTAACTCAGCCCGGATGGTAACAACTTCTCCCTCATACGGGAACTTGATCATCTGATGCAAAGTGGAAGGCACGCCCCCAAGTTTGTGAAACCAAGGCCTTCCCAACAATAAGGCGAAAGTAGCCGGGATGTCTAGTACCGTGAACTCAACCTCATCTTCAATCGGTCCTACCTTGACCACAGCCACAAAGGTACCCTCAACTCCCATTTTACTGTCATCATAAGCCTTGAACTGACCCAACAAAAATTGCAGGGTTGGCGTCTTCCGGTACCACAATCTTGCTCAAGGCTTCAACCATAGCCTGCCTATGCTCCCGAGATGCACATAACAGTTCCTAGATACTCACTTGTGCTCTAGTCTTCCTCAATTGCCTCAGCACTATATCCCCCTCAGAGTTTTCTGCAGTCTCAACCACTTCTCTACCATCTGTCAAAACTTCCTTACCATTATCTGTCATATCATTGTAAAAATGACCACTGCGCGTCATTCCCCTTACTTCTTCCTCGTCACTGCTAGAGAAATCAAGCCAAAAGTTTTTTTCCTGCTCAGTTTCATCTTCACTAGTACTATCCCAGATTCCCAGGCAAAAGGCTAGAGGGTGAAAGGATTTTAGGACAAGGTCTTTTGGGAGGCCAGAATTGATCATGTAGGCTGGTGGTGGTACGGCACGGTAATTGGGTAAGGGGTTTCTGTGTGTGTCAGGCTGTTCCGTTTCTGGGTCAGGTATTTTCTTGGAGTCTATCAGGTCTTGGATTTCATGGCGGAGTCGGGCACAATTGTCAGTGTCATGGCCCTTTTGTTGGTGAAAGTGACAGTAAAGGCTTAAGTTATAATGTGATGGTAGGGGATTGGGTAATGGTTTGGCTTCCAAGGGTTTTAAAAGCCCTTGCCTCTTTAGTTTCTCTAGCATCTTTGACAGGGGTCTTCCTAAGTTAGAAAATCTCCGGTTTCGGATAGCGGCAATCTCAGCAGAAACAGGCTTTGTTCCCGATGTTCCCCCAATGGGCCTCATGTTCAGACCATAGAACTTTCTATTCTCGGCCTCTTCCTCTTCAATATCCATTACAGTTTCCCTCAACTGTCGAAAGTCTGCAATCATGGAGGTCATCCTCCTCAACTTGCTGTAAATGGAGGGCTTCAAGCGAGGGAAACTGTGGTACCACACACGGGAGCTCCTTCAAGCGACATTCCAAACATTTTCTGCACTTGGCGCTGAGATAAGCCAACTGAACTCATGACTGATACAAACTGTCGGAGATGCACCCTTGGATCCCTATTCTCATTAAACTTAGCCATATCAGGCATCTTGAACTGTGCCGGCAACTGTTCCTCCAAAGTCAGTGTGTCATAATCCAGCAAATCCTCATTCTTACCCCTCATCTTGCGGGTAACCGACTCAACCTGATCCTGGAGCTTCTGTAACTCTGCCTGAGACCCAGATACTCTGCATGCTGCATACTCTGCCATATCATCATCAAAAGTGGGGATATCATCCCCCAATCTGTTCGGTGGTTCCTCTTGTCTTACATCCCCATAACTACCCCCAGCAGGAGACCCGGCTATGCCAGCCACAGCAGTAGTCAAAGCCTGCAACTTTTCAGTGATCTTGGTGAGACCGTTCTCTAATGATCCATACGGGACACCTCATTATCGGATTCACTCATACTTGTTCTTTTAGTGAGTCTTGTCCCTTCTCTACCCAAACGGTATCTATGATGTCTTTTTGAGACATAGATGGTGTTAACATGATATATGTATGTAATTGGTGCATGAGATGCATGTAACATATATAGCATACTAAATCAATTAAAACTTTCAAACAAATCGGCCCATTATCATTTTAGAACCTTTCGGGCTAATTGTCATAGGAATGAACCCATCCCAGTTTAAATGGCCCAACGAGTTCACATCTCATGACAAGGAGCCCAACTAAATCCAAATGGTAATGTTCTGAACACAAGCACAAAGTGGCCCATCAACACTTAGACGCCTTTGGCCTAATCGTCATGAAATACGTTCTTGTCCCAGTTTAAATGGCCCAACAAGCCCATATCCCATGACAAGTGGTCCAAATGGATCAAACGACAATGTTCCCAAACACAAGCATAGAAGAAGATAATGCAAACATAACGTAATAATTTCTACAGAATGGCCCATCAACATTTCAGGAGCTTTGGGCCCAATGGACATAAGGTACGAACTCACCCCAGTTTAAATGGCCCAGCAAGTCCGCATTTCTGACAATGGTCCAACTGCATCCAAATGAGGATGGTCCAGTAGCACATACTCAAGGAAATAATTGTTACTTTAACCATACAAACCTGGTCTATGGGTGGGTTCACAAGAGTATAGACAAAGGCTCTCATCGGCGAAGGATGGCCCACAACCAGGTCTCCCCAATCAAGGGTTCGAGCAACCAAGTGAACGAACCCTTTTTTATACACTAAGGTACGTGCCAATGGATTTCCCGTTGTAAATTCCTTAGAGGGAAGGTGGAGCAAGGCTCACTTAAATACCCAAGCCTCTTAGGCTCTTATCGCTTATTGTCAGGAATAAACAACGAGTCCTCCAAATTAGTCCATCACAATAGGCTACGGGTAGATGACTATATAGGTGCCTTCACAGCTTTTCCTTCTAGAAAGGTAGTGAATGAAGGAAGACACCCAACCATTACCTAGCCTTAAAATGCCTTTGATTAAACCCTCATTTTATCCACTATAGACACGGTCAATTAAAACATAAATCCAAACATTACAAGACAATATTCGGGGCCGATTCTCTATCCCCAGTGGAGTCGCCAGACTGTGGGACACAGAAACTGGACGACGCATGCTGTCCCGGGCTCGCGGCCCGGTCTGGAGTACGGAGTAGCCACAGGGGACTAAACCGGAGAATAATGGAGTCGCCACCCGGTGTGAACCGGGAAAATGAGATTTAAGGCCGCACTCACCCCTCGCAAGGGAAGACCTCAAACCGTTGGGTTCGGAATGGTCCCTTACTTATGCCACTTGTAATGAAATGATTTATGTAATAATTTAATCAGGCTTAAGTAACACTTATTTCCAAGAGTATCATGCTTCTAAATTCACATGTACAAAATAAAACTTACACCTAAGTTTACATATATTTCACATCTAAGATTGCATGCTTGAAAGTACATCAAATGAGTGACGAACATACAACTTCACTGGCATATTATATTCAAGAAAACACAAGCACACATACTAACCACACAAGCACACATGTGAGCACCTTCTCAAGTGGTACGTGGAATTGTATCCCAAGTACAGACCGTACAACCATCCATTCGGAATCGGCTACAGAATTTATGTCTGGGTTTCCATCCGATATACCACAAGAAATAATACTCAAATGTTATCATGACATAGGTATATGAATTAAAATACATTAAACACATTGTATTCATACATGTGGGGATAGCTACTAGGAAAACTATGTATGAAATCTGATGAAAATGACTCAGTTCAGTGGGGGCGCGTTCGCGTAGCGTTTGAAAACACATTCGAACGGTAAACAGAAGGTTCGCGTTTGTATAGCGTTCGAGAACACGTTCAAACGGAACCAGACCTGATGCATGATAAGACTAAGAAAGTGCGTGTGTGTTCGCGTAGCGTTTGAGAATGAGTTCGAACGGTAAACAGAAGGTTCACGTTCGTATAGCGTTCGAGAATGCGTTCGAACGGAACCAGACCTGATGCATGCAACATAAAGAATAAAGACAACAATGTCAAGCTCAGTATGTCCGATTAAACGTATCTTACATTCAACCGAACACACATCAACCGGCGCGGCAAAGCATCATGGTAAAGGGCTTTAACCCCTCCTCATAGGGGATCTTACATTACACTTACTAAGCCCATGCGCTCGATTGAATCATGCAAACAAAGAATTAAAAACAATAATATCAGACTTAGTATGCCCGATTGAACGTATCTTGCATTCAACCGAACACACATCAACCGGCGCGGCAAAGCATCGTGGTAAAGGGCTTTAACCCCTCCCCATAGGGGATCTTTCATTGCACTTACTAAGCCCATGCGCTTGATTAAATCATGCATACAAAGAATTAAAAGCAATAATATCAAACGTAATATGCCCGATTGAACGTATCTTGCATTCAACCGAACACATATCAACCGGCGCGGCAAAGCATCGTGGTAAAGGGCTTTAACCCCTCCCCATATGGGATCTTTCATTGCACTTACTAAGCCCATGCGCTCGATTGAATCATGCATACAAAGAATTAAAAGCAATAATATCAAACGTAGTATGCCCGATTGAACGTATCTTGCATTCAACCGAACACACATCAACCGGCGCGGCAAAGCATCGTGGTAAAGGGCTTTAACCCCTCCCTATAGGGGATCTTTCATTCCACTTACTAAGCCCATGCGCTCGATTGAATCATACATGAATAAGCAACATGCAGAATTCAAGTGACGAAAAATAAATAAACCAAAGCAACACAAAACAAAATAGGGTGTCGTTTACTCAAGCGGTACGTGGCGTTGTATCCCGAGTACAGATCATACTACCGTCCATTCGGAATCGGCTGTGAAATTTATGTCCGGGTTTCCATCTGATATACCGCGAGAGTTGACATATCTCTCATTTTATTCCACAGCCACAACATACAACATCTCATAATTCATGCATATTTATCTACTCAAGGGCCACAACATGCATTTCAACATGACAATCATGCAAGTAATACTCAATAAATAATACAAATAAAAAACAAAAAAAAACGAGTGTGAAAAATACCCTCAGGTCTAACCTTTTTGCCAACTTTCAGGCTTGCGTTTCACGGACGTCGGAAAGGGTACAGCTCCTCAACTTCTCCGGTTCACTGGTTTAGCGTCCTAGCTCACTGTTTTGCTGTTTTGCTTGCTTTTCGAACTCCGTTCTGCTACTGTTTGGCCTCTGTTTTGCTACTCACTGTTCAGGTCACCTGTTTTGACGTTTCCACGGACTGTTCCGAGTTTGTTTGTGGGTTTTTAGTGTAGTCTTGTGTGATTATTTTAAGGATTATGAATGCAGTTTTTATTTTACTGTTTTGAGGATTTTTGTGGGTTGTTGTTTCGGTGAT
The DNA here is from genome assembly GCA_019454045.1 of Zanthoxylum bungeanum. Taxonomy (NCBI): domain Eukaryota; kingdom Viridiplantae; phylum Streptophyta; class Magnoliopsida; order Sapindales; family Rutaceae; genus Zanthoxylum; species Zanthoxylum bungeanum. The sequence goes on along the minus strand of SKCR01035349.1, from coordinate 59,931 downwards.
ATAGGGAGGCTTATGGGGCTGTGTTTTCGGTCAAGTAGGGGAAGGAGATGAAGAGAAATTTGTTATATTTTTTTGTGTAATATGCGTGAATGGAGAGCTTGGAGAGGGGGGTTGGAAATTCCTTGGTTCTTTTTTCTTGTGATGGGCGTAAATTATGAGGGGTGAAAGCCTTGGAGAGGTGTGGTTTATATAGAGAAAGGATAGGGTTTCACTTTGTCTCACAAGGAAGGGATTTTGGCATTAAAATGAGGATTTGATTTGGTATTCAACAAGGAAAGGATTAGATTGAGGGGGGACAAATCTTGGCTAGATTAGGAATGCAAAATATTTAATTTGTTATGATTGATTTTAATTAGGCATGATTATATTTTATGTTTTATTTAATTGGTAAATGGTTTAATTATTTTATTTAATATTTAATTTAATTTCTCATGTGTTTTAAATGTTTTTTATTAATTGGGATGTGTTTTATGGGCTTTGGGGGGCTAATTGGGCTGGGGTGCGAGGCTAGCAGCAAAACCAGAAATACCGACTCCGTTCGAACGCCCATTCGAACGCTACACGAACGTCCGCAATCTGCCTGACTTTCGAATGAAGTAACGAACGCAGTACTAACGAAGACAGTGAACTTATGAAATGAACTTGATGACGTACTTATTCTGAATTTCCCCTTCCGACCTCCGTTTCCCGCAATATCCTTAGCTAAAAAGGTAGTGCCTCCAACTGAGACTCATCATCGGGTTTCACATGCGAAAATGCAATGCCTACATGAAGTATCACTTCAGTCATATGGAGATGATGGTCATGTCGGATACGGTACTAGTACTCTTATGTACTGCAGTCATCGGGATAAAATGACAAGGTCATGTTTATCCGATTATAGAGACTAGTTACCAGACATCTGACATGTGCTTCGTACGGGGCAGACACAATTCCAGCCCTAGGCCTAGCACGTGACATCCGATACTGGATCGAAATACGCAATACTACGTATACTACGCCTGATATAGATCGCTATATTCCTGTAAGGATATTTCTGGAGAATTGGGTAGGCATGGCGCTTTGCTAGAAGCCAACCTTGTCTTGTAAATTGGTACAAACGTAGTACTTGGTACTTACGTGTTCGGATAGTCCGACGACCGTATTTACTGCCAACATATCTGGGGATCTCATGGGTCGCTTCCCGAAGATTCACCGATAACGTATGACTCACACTTTTATTAATCTGGGATTAATTAATGATGAGAGAGAAAATTAATCTGGGATTAAATGCGGAGATATTTATCTGGGATAAAATATCATTTAAAGAGAGATCACGATTAATTTGAAATTAATCGATAAAATAATATATTCGATATATTATACGAAATTGGATTTCGACGCGGAATTAAAATTAGATTTTAATTCGGGCAAACGAGTTAATTTAGAATTATTTCGTTAGCGACGTGAATAGTGATTTCGCAAGGCATAATCATTTAATTACGTCGCAATGGAAAATTCATTAATTTGGAATTAACGAACCCGAGCACAAGAGTGATTGCGAGCGCATTCGCATTTCGAATTCGAGTGCGGCACGCAAGTCACATCAAGCGTCAAATCGCTAGTCGCATCAAGCGTCAAATCATTAGTCACTTTGAGTGATGTGACAACTTGTCACATTGATTGATTAAGTGATGTGACTTGATGGGAGTTGTTGGAAAAGCTTTTGAAAGCTTGAAAGACATTTATCATTTATTTATTAAATGGTATTTGACTTTTAATTTTTTGGTATTTGATATACAAAAACAAGTGGTTCTATTCTCTCTCATGAGCTCACGTTTTTTGAGCCAAAAATCTCTTCTCTCTCACATAGTCTTGGACCGACTTTTCTCCTGTGGTTTTCCTTCACTGCCGAGAATCAAGAGAAGAAATGTGATGATTTTGTTACAAAATCACTAGTGCTAGCACACATATGAGCCATCCTAAGGTGATAGGGAACTCACTTCATGAGCTTGGAATCTATTTTGGAAGCTTGGAGCTTGAAGACTTCAATGGAGGACCATGGCCGAATTTAAGGACAAGAAGACTGCTCACTGCCGAGACAACAAGCAGCAAACCAGTGAGTTTGTCGAGCCTTGGAGGAGGGAGAAGTTGTTTTTGTTGTCACCACATCGTCTCAACCGATCCTTGTGAGTATTCCGCAACTCCTTGAATGTATTCGCATGTTATTTTCAATGCTTGAAATGATCTTGGGAAGCTTAGAAAACTCCAACTATGGTATCAGAGCAAGGTTGAGCATGAAAATAATTTAGGGTTAAAATTTGGGTAAAATTTGTTTGATCATGATTTAATTAAATTGGATGTTTGAGTATGCTTAAAACATGTTTTATTGAGGATTGATTGGATCAATTTGATGAAATATTGTTTGGAACAAATTTGCCCAATTTTTATGGCTTGGCCGAAAACTAGAGAAGCCCTAATGTCTTGGAATTTTGATTTTTTGATTCATTGGATGAGTTGGAAATCAATTGGGAATGTTGATTTAATGTTTAATTGGATTTAATTGGATTGAATTTAAATTGGACATAAAATCCCCTCCAAAGCCGAGACATATAAAGCATGTATTGGGTTTGATTTTTTGTTAAATTGTGTTGGACACTATTTGATGTTAAAGAGCATGATTAATTAGACAAATTTGTGTTTTGGAAATGTGGATTTGGGTAATTAATTATGTAATGCACTTTGAAGTAATTAAATTGTGAAATTGGATTTTTTGTAATTTAATTATTTGGGCTTAAATTGGATTTGGGCTTGTAATGTTGTTAATGGGCTTATTGGGCTTGGTTGTACCAAGTTAGGTTTAGGCTAAATTGGTTGGATCCAATTGGCCCCAAAACCGCTTCCATAAAGCCCAAATGCGACTAATGGACCTTTAATATTTAATTGGGCCTAATGGGCCTAAATTGATTTCCAGGCTTATGGGGTTACTCCTTGATTGGGCTTTGGTTATTGGGTTTGACCCAAGTTGACCAAAAGTCCACGCCTTAAAAAATTAATTAAAAGCCCATTGGACTTTAATTAAATTAAAGTTGGACGTTAATCGGGCTTTGAGACCCGTAACGATAAATTGGAATTTAAGTCGTAAAGGTTTATTAATAAAGTGTGATATTTAATTTGGAATAAATAGTGAATTAGTATTAAAACAAATTGAATTTGATTTATTATGTAGTTTAATTTAATTCAAGAATTCGTACTTTGAGTACTTATTCGTAAAACGTGTTTGACTCGCACAAAATCAAATCGTTGTTTGAACATTGGATGGTCATTAATTATCAGATTAATTAATTTGATTAGATTGATTGATAATTGATGAGTGATAAATCTATCACTATTTCCCACTCATTTAACCTAATATATTGTATAGTTTCTTAAGTTATGTGAATATTTTGATGTGTTTTGTGTTATTTTGTAGATAAATAAAGTTTCAGGACATTCTGGAGGTGATTTGGAGCAAAACAGGAAAAATTGGCAAAAAGGGGCATTTCGGTAAATTATCCGCGTCGCGACGCCCAAGTCATCAGCGTCGCGACACCTAACTTGCACCAGATCTGCTAACGTGCGTCGGGTCAACGGGTCAGAATTTGAGAAGTTTGACTTCGCTAAAATGCGCCGTGCCACGTGTCACCATCACAGCCGATATGCTAACGTGCGCCGTGCCACGTGTCACCATCCTACGGTGCCGACACTCTCAATTGCCACGTGTGCCACGTGTCATCCATGTCATCGTCACGTCATCGGTCAATGAGTCAACTATGCCACGCGTCGTGCCACATCATCGTCCACATCAGTTGGTCAACCGAGTCAACATGTCACGTCATCATCAGCCAATCACGCCGCGACACGTGTCACAATCCTACGGTGCTGACAATTGATCTCAGCCGCCTTGCCACGTCAGCATAATAATTGAGCTCTTAGCCGCCACGCCACGTGTCGCCTTATCCTCTTAGCCGCCTCGCAACGTGTCAAGCCCTCAGCGTGCCACGCATCACTGTTCCAGCGTAGCGATGCCAAAGCATTGGCGTCGCGACGCTGGAAGCTTACCCGCGCCTATAAATTGAGCTCGAGATTTCAGAATTTGTTGTACCATTCTCTCCCATTTATTTTATGTAAATAGGGAGTTCTTCTCTCTCTAAGTTTCGTTTTAATTTTTAGTTTTTACTTTTGTAATCATTTTAATTACTTTTTGTAATAATAGTAATTTACTTTCTTTACTTTTTACAGTTTTTACTATTCACATGAGGAGGTAACTTCCCCAGCTAGGGTGAAAGGTAATTCTTTTACTATTGCTATTTAGATTAATCTCCCTTAAAAATAATATATTCACTATTTAAAACCTGACTAATCAAGGATACCGCTATATTGGTCGGTTAGTAATTTAATTTTAATATGGTTTAAACCTGACTAATCAGGATACCGCCAGATTGGTCGGTTGGTAATTTAATTTTGGTTCCGCCTTTATGGCTGGTTTATGGACAAATATTACCGCCTTTATGGCTGGTTGGACTTAATTTGACTTAATCAAGGATACCGCCAGATTGGTCGGTTGGTAATATTATCACAAGTTTATATATTATTTTATGGGAGATATCTAAATTAGTAGTAGTAAAAGTAATTCCTTTTACCTTAGTATTTATTTTATTGTAATTTACCTTTCAGTATTTACTTTACCACAATTACTTTTCAGCATTTTATGTCTTTTATTTTACCAGCCCTAGTTATGTGTTGTAACTAAATTAGTTATCTGGGGTTGTGATGACTTTTAATATCACCGGTTTATAAGGGGTTAGATTATAGTTTGGGTAATATAAAGATTTATTTATTGAGTCTTAATCTTAATGCTTTTTAATTAACTGGCCATTAATAAAATTGAATAGGTAAACTTAAAATGAACTAGACGTATGGATTTTAAGTTTAAAGACCTCAGACTCAATAGCCCACGATCTTCCTTGAGGATAGATAACCCTTTAATAGATTTCCTTACAGGATAGGAATATACCTGTCAGGCGGGGGTAGCCTTAATTGGAACTTAATCTTAATGAATCTAGGTAATTTGGTTGACATAGACATATGGTTCAATTGAATTATACTAGGTATTTGTAATTGACCATCGGAATAGGCTTTTACATAATTCAGTGTTCCAGGTTAATAAATCAATATTTTACCTAACTTTAAGATAATCACTTCATCTTTAAAATGATATTAAAAGAAATCACAACCCTAGATAGTTTTTAATATTGAATTTTCTTAAAATTACTTTCGAACAATTTTATTTACTTGTCTTTAAATTTAGAATCGTCGTTATTTCAAATCAATTAAACAACCTGTTAGGTACTAGTAATAATTTGACCTCATAAAATTAATAACTTAGGTATTAAGTCCTCGTGGGATCGATACTTTTTATACTACTTGAACGATACGTACGCTTGCGTTATACGTGTGTGTTTACGCCGGTCAAGTTTTGGCGCCGTTGCCGGGGACTTATTTATCTTTTATTATTAATTTAGGGGTTAGATACTTTTACTTGTATCTAATTTTCTTTTTACTTATTATTTTTGTTTTCTTGTGTTTCAGGTTCTCAGAAACTTCATGAGACGAACCAGAAGCTTTGAACTTCGACCGCTTGACCCAGAAATTGAAAGAACTATCAGACAGTTGAGAAGGGAAAGGCGAGAAGGCCAAGAAGATTTAGTCAACATGGAACCTGAACCTTTGGAGGTTGCACCACCAATTCTCAATCGAGACAGAACCATTCCGGTGATTGACAGACTCATTTCTTGTATTGTACTTCCTCCCTTACCAGCAAATGCAGGAGACATCAAAACATGCATTCAGATGATTCAGCAGTCAGTTCAGTTTGGGGGGAATGCAACTGAAGATCCTAATGCCCACATCAGCAACTTCCTGGAAGTTTGCGGCACTTTCAATTACAACCGAGAAGCTGAAGAAGCAATGAGACTACGTGTTTTCCCATATTCCTTGAAGGACAGAGCTAAAGCTTGGCTACATTCATTACCAGCAGGTTCTAACACAACATGGAACACTTTAGCCACCAAATTTCTTGCAAAGTACTTTCCACCAGCCAGAACTGGAAAACTGAGGAATGACATCACATCCTTTGTGCAACAAGACTCAGAAACTCTCTACGAAGCTTGGGAAAGGTACAAAGATTTACTCCGGAAATGTCCACACCATGAGATTCCAAAATGGCTTCAAGTACAAACATTCTATAATGGACTTTCTAGAATAATGAGAACCACAATTGATGCTGCTACTGGAGGAGCTTTAATGGCAAAAGGAGAAGATCAAGCCTGGGAACTAATCGAAGAAATGGCCAACAACAATTCCTTGTGGCCAACTAAAAGGAGCATGATCCAAAGAATTGCAGGAATTTATGAAAGTGGAGCTAATACAGCAGTCAACACCAAACTAGATCAGATATGCAAATTTATGGAGACTCTTACCACTGGATCCACAAGTTCACCATATGGAGGAATACCAGAATCAAATCAACTTGAAGAAACTGTGAATTTTGTCAAAAATTTCAACAGACAGGGGAACAATCCATATTTCAACACCTACAACCCAGGGTGAAGGAATCATCCTAATTTTTCCTGGAGCAACAATTCAGGCCAACAGCGAAACTATCCACCACCTGGATTCCAGCAACAGAACAAAGGTCAGGAGCATGCAAATGAACCAGGAATAGCAGAAGTGTTGGCTCAGTTAAAAAAGTATGATGCCATCTTTCAGAGCCAATCAGCTTCCATCAAAGCACTGGAGAATCAAATCGGACAACTGGCCAATGCTCAGAGTTACAGACCACCAGGAAATCTTCCCAACAACACAGAACCCAATCCAAGGAACCGAGGGAAGGAGCAATGTCAAGCCATTACTTTGAAAAGCAGTACTGAAATCAACAAAGATGTTGGAATTCAGATGTCCCAAGAAGAAGTTCCAAAAGAAGCTGAGAAACAGATGGAGGAAAAAGAAGCAAAGGAAAAAGAAGCAAAGGAAAAAGAACCAGAAAGAATCATTCCACCTCCACCTTTTCCTCAGCGTCTTCAGAAAAAAAAATTGGACAAGCAGTTTGCTCGATTCCTGGAGGTTTTCAAAAAGCTGCACATCAACATTCCATTTGCAGAAGCCTTGGAAGAAATGCCCAGCTATGTAAAATTCATGAAAGATATTCTTTCACGAAAACAAAGATTGGGAGACTACGAAACAGTAGCATTAACAGAAGAATGCAGCGCCATCATTCAGAGGAAACTTCCCCCGAAGTTGAAAGATCCTGGCAGTTTCACAGTTCCATGCACCATTGGAGAACATTATATCGGTAAGGCTTTATGTGATTTAGGTGCTAGTGTTAACTTGATGCCTTTTTCTATTTACAGGAAACTGCAGATTGGAGAAGCAATGCCTACCTCAGTTTCATTGCAACTTGCTGACCGAACACTTGCATTTCCAAGAGGTGTTGTTGAAGATGTGTTGGTGAAAGTAGACAAACTAATTCTCCCAGCAGATTTCATCATCCTTGACATGGAAGAAGACAACGAAATACCTATCATTCTTGGGAGACCATTCTTGGCTACAGGTAAAACTGTGATTGATGTGCAAAAAGGAGAACTGACCATGAAAGTACATGACCAAGAAGTACCTTTAATGTTTTCAAAGCAATGAAATTCCCGAGTGTTGAAAAGGAAGAAGAATGCTTCAGAGTTGATGTTGTTGAATGTATTGTTCAAAATACTGAGCCAAATCCCACAGATACACTTGAAGCTTGTATCACCAACATGACTGACAGCGAGCTAGATGCTGAAATCCTGGAATGTATCAATTACCCTGACAAACCATTCCGATTCAAAGTAACACCACCAGTTGAAAGTTTAGAACTGCCAAAGAAAGATCGAATCAAGCCTTCGATTGAAGAACCACCACAGTTGGAGCTGAAGTTACTTCCGAGCCATCTCAGGTATGCATTTCTTGGAAACTCTTCTGAATTACCTGTTATTATTTCTTCTTCACTAACATTGGAGCAGGAAGAAAAGTTACTGAGAGTGTTACGAGAGCACAAGAAAGCCATTGGCTAGACTATAGCAGACATTCGAGGCATTAGTCCATCATTTTGCATGCACAAAATCTTAATGAATGATGAGTACAAACCCACAGTGGAGCATCAACGGGGACTCAATCCAATCATGAAGGAAGTCGTGAAGAAAGAAATCATCAAATGGTTAGATGCTGGCATCATTTACCCCATCTCAGACAGCATTTGGGTGAGTCCTATGCAGTGTGTGCCAAAGAAAGGAGGAATTACTGTGGTTACCAATGAAAAGAACGAATTGATTCCGACAAGAACAGTGACTGGATGGAGAGTATGCATGGATTACCGAAAACTGAACAAAGCCACGAGAAATGACCATTTTCCGCTACCATTCATTGACCAGATGTTAGACGGACTGGCAGGACATGAGTTCTATTGCTTTCTGGACGGATATTCAGGGTACAATCAGATTGCCATCACACCAGAAGACCAGGAGAAAACTACATTTACTTGTCCCTATGGTACTTTTGCTTTCCACAGGATGCCATTTGGATTATGTAATGCCCCTGCCACATTTCAGCGTTGCATGATGGCCATCTTCTCAGACATGCTGGAGCAGAGTATGGAGGTTTTTATGGATGACTTTTCTGTGTTTGGAAATTCTTTTGACCATTGTTTGCAAAATTTGGAACAGGTGTTACAAAGGTGCGAAGATACAAACCTGGTACTCAATTGGGAGAAATGCCACTTTATGGTGCAGGAAGGCATTGTTCTTGGACACCGGATCTCACAAAAGGGGATTGAGGTAGACAAAGCAAAAATAGAGACAATTGAAAAACTACCTCCACCAACATCAGTAAAAGGTATTCGAAGTTTTCTTGGACATGCAGGTTTTTACAGGAGATTTATCAAAGACTTTTCCAAGATTGCTAAACCTCTATGCAATCTTTTGGAAAAGGATGTGCCTTTCAAATTCACCAAAGAATGCCATGAAGCCTTTGAAATCTTAAAACAGAAGCTGGTATCCGCCCCCATCATAGTAGCACCAGACTGGACCCTTCCATTTGAGGTAATGTGTGATGCTAGTGATTTTGCTGTAGGTGCAGTTTTGGGACAACGCAAAGCAAAGATTTTCCACACAATTTACTACTCCAGCAGAACTTTGAATGAAGCTCAACTCAACTACACAACCACCGAAAAGGAGTTGCTCGCAGTTGTGTACGCTTTTGACAAATTCCGTTCCTATCTGCTAGGTCCCAAAGTAGTGGTCTACACAGATCATTCAGCAATCAAATATCTGATCACAAAGAAAGATGCCAAACCCAGATTGATTCGTTGGATATTTCTTTTGCAAGAATTCGATGTAGAAATTCGAGACAGGAAAGGAACAGAGAATCAAGTGGCAGATCATCTATCGAGGCTCGAGAATGGAGAAACAACTGGCAAAGAATTGTCAATCAAAGAAAATTTTCCAAATGAACATCTTTTTGCCATGAAACAACAGGAAGTCCCTTGGTATGCTGACTATGTCAACTACATTGTGACAGGAAAATGGCCATTGGAATGGACAACTCAGCAACGGAAGAAGTTCTTCAAAGAAGTCAAACACTATGTCTGGGATGAACCGTACATGTTCAAACGGTGTGCTGATCAACTACTGAGACGATGTGTTCCACATGAGGAAATCAACAGTGTTTTGCAACACTGTCATTCATCACCATATGGCGGACACTTCAGTGGAAACAAAACTGCAGCCAAAGTCCTACAATCAGGTTTGTTCTGGCCCACTCTTTTTAAAGATGCTTATCTTTTTGCTTTTCAATGTGACAGGTGCCAGAGAATGGGAAATATTTCCAGGAGAAACGAAGGACCGTTGCAAAACATTCTAGAAGTGGAGATATTCGATGTATGGGGTATTGATTTCATGGGACCCTTTGTTCCATCATTCGGAAATCTGTACATCCTGGTTGCTGTAGATTACGTCTCCAAATGGGTCGAAGCAATTGCACTGCCATCCAATGATTCAAAAGTCGTGATCAAATTCCTGAAAAAGAACATTTTCACTCGGTTTGGAACACCTCGGGCAATTATTAGTGATGGTGGCTCTCATTTCTGCAACAGATACTTCGATGCACTCCTATCTAAATACGGAGTTACTCACAAAGTTGCCACTGCTTACCATCCACAGTCAAATGGACAGGTTGAGGTTTCAAACAAGGAGATCAAGAGAATCCTAGAAAGGACCGTTTGATCAACAAGGAGAGACTGGTCAACAAAACTAGATGATGCATTATGGGCCTACCGGACAGCTTACAAGACACCCATTGGTATGTCCCCATATCAATTGGTGTTTGGGAAAGCGTGCCATCTACCAGTTGAGCTTGAGCACAAGGCGTACTGGGCACTGAAGAAGTTGAATTTTGATTTACAAGCTGCATGAGAGAAAAGACTGCACCAACTCAATGAATTGGAGGAGTTTCATCTACAGGCTTATGAGAACGCCAAATTGTACAAGGAAAAGACCAAAAAATGGCATGACCAAAAAATAGTGCACAGACAGTTGGAACCAAGGCAACAGGTGTTATTGTACAATTCGAGATTGAAACTTTTCCCTGGAAAGTTGAAATCTAAGTGGTCAGGTCCATTTGTGATCACTCAGGTTTTACCATATGGAGCTGTTGAGTTACTAGATCCCAATACCAACAACACATTCAAGGTTAACAGTCAGCGTGTCAAGCACTACTGGGGAGAATCATTTGAGCGACAAAAAGAAAATGTCACACTTTCAGATCCAGCCTAACGTTCAAGAAGTCACGTCTAGCTGACGACTTTAAACTTAGCGCTTGCAGGGAGGCAACCCATGCAATTTTTGTATATATTGTGATTTGGAGTGATTTAATTTTGTGTGTTTAGTTTTTGCAGATTAAGACATTTCAAGATGGAAGAAGCTCTCGCAAATCTTCACAAGCAATTTCCTTCTCTCCCTCAAAAATCTCTGATAAAAGTATACAAAACTCGATTGGAACGGATGAGGTTACTAACAATCCATGGTGTTCCTAATGATATTCGTTGGGTAATTGAAGCACGAGTCCGATTGGCAGGTGAGTCTTCTGAGTCTTTTATTTCACATCTGCCTGGTTTTGGAAGAAGCACATATGCAAAGAAACGAAGAGCTAAGCAAATGGGTGTTTGTTACAAATGTGCACGATGGAATTGCAATACTCGTTGTCGTTCTTTAGGAATGGTGTCTGATAATCGCGAAGACAAAATTAAATTCATTAGGGATGGCTTGAGTAAGGAGTCTTTAGATGATATATCTTCGACTCTTGAGACGCATCCCAGTGGATATGTTCATATAGCCATTCGCAAATTACATACACAATTTCAAAAAGATAGACAACTGTTAAGTCTCGGGAATCTGACTCAAAAAGACCCTGTTTGCCAATTTATAAGAAAATTGGATGGGAAGCTTGTCACTGACGCATAGACGTTAATCAAGCTGTAAATTCTTGTACATATTATATCTCTTTGTCTTTTCCTAATAATTGTGATTTGTTTTGTTGTTTTCTTTTATTTTCTCCGACAAGATCCAGATCTTGTTGACTATCACGATCTATTTTACTATTTTTCTACTAATCGTCCTTTGGAAGATACTTGTGCTATTTTTACTCACCCTTTTCAGGTATTAAAATTCAACTCATCATTGCACTTTTGAAGACATCCAGAGTAAAAAAAAATGGAAGCCACTTCAAGAAGACGAGTTGAAAACATTTGTGTGCTTTGCGGTAGCACTGTTGGTACTAAACCATAATACATAGAAGCAGCACAGGAATTGGGTCGAGTCTTAGCTGCAAGGAATATGCACTTAATATATGGCGGAGGCAATCTTGGACTAATGAGGATTGTTTCAAAGGCCGCACAGGAAGAAGGCAGTCACGTTTTGGGAATCATCCCAAAACCTTTGGCAGAGGCAAATCTTATTGAACCATCAAACAGAGAGGAACTGATCGTACCAGGTATGTCTGAACGACTAGTGGAAATGATTAACCGTTCTGATGCTTTTATTGCTTTGCCAGGCTTATGGGGATTTTTTGTAATTTAATTATTTGGGCTTAAATTGGATTTGGGCTTGTAATGTTGTAAATGGGCTTATTGGGCTTGGTTGTACCAAGTTGGGTTTAGGCTAAATTGGTTGGATCCAATTGGGCCCAAAACCGCTTCCATAAAGCCCAAATGCGACTAATGGACCTTTAATATTTAATTGGGCCTAATGGGCCTAAATTGATTTCCAGGCTTATGGGGTTACTCCTTGATTGGGCTTTGGTTATTGGGTTTGACCCAAGTTGACCAAAATTCCACGCCTTAAATAAATTAATTAAAAGCCCATTAGACTTTAATTAAATTAACGTTGGACGTTAATCGGGCTTTGAGACCCGTAACGATTAAATTTGGAATTTAAGTCGTAAAGGTTTATTAATAAAGTGTGATATTTAATTTGGAATTAAATAGTGAATTAGTATTAAATACAAATTGAATTGGATTTAATTATGTAGTTTAATTTAATTCAAGAATTCGTACTTTGAGTACTTATTCACAAAACGTGTTTGACTCGCACAAAATCAAATCGTTGTTTGAACATTGGATGGTCATTAATTATCAGATTAATTAATTTGATTAGATTGATTGATAACTGATGAGTGATAAATCTATCACTATTTCCCACTCATTTAACCTAATATATTGTATAGTTTCTTAAGTTTTGTGAATATTTTGATGTGTTTTGTGTTATTTTGTAGATAAATAAAGTTTCAGGACATTCTGGAGGTGATTTGGAGCAAAACAGGAAAAATTAACAAAAAGGGGCATTTCGGTAAATTATCCGCGTCGCGACGCCCAAGTCATCAGCGTCGCGACACCTAACTTGCACCAGATCTGCTAACGTGTGTCGGGTCAACGGGTCAGAATTTGAGAAGTTTGACTTCGCTAAAATGCGCCGTGCCACGTGTCGCCGATATGCTAACGTGCGCCGTGCCACGTGTCACCATCCTACGGTGCCGACACTCTCAATTGCCACGTGTGCCACGTGTCATCCATGTCATCGTCACGTCATCGGTCAATGAGTCAACTATGCCACGCGTCGTGCCACGTCATCGTCCACATCAGTTGGTCAACCGAGTCAACATGTCACGTCATCATCAGCCAATCACGCCGCGACACGTGTCACAATCCTACGGTGCTGACAATTGATCTCAGCCGCCTTGCCATGTCAGCGCCACGTCAGCATAATAATTGAGCTCTTAGCCGCCACGCCACGTGTCGCCTTATCCTCTTAGCCGCCTCGGAACGTGTCAAGCCCTCAGCGTGCCACGCATCACTGTTCCAGCGTAGCGTCGCCAAAGGCCTTGGCATCGTGACGCTGGAAGCTTACCCGCGCCTATAAATTGAGCTCGAGATTTCAGAATTTGTTGTACCATTCTCTCCCATTTATTTTATGTAAATAGGGAGTTCTTTTCTCTCTAAGTTTCGTTTTAATTTTTAGTTTTTACTTTTGTAATAATTTTAATTACTTTTTGTAATAATAGTAATTTACTTTCTTTACTTTTTACAGTTTTTACTATTCACATGAGGAGGTAACTTCCCCAGCTATGGTGAAAGGTAATTCTTTTACTATTGCTATTTAGATTAATCTCCCTTAAAAATAATATATTCACTATTTAAAACCTGACTAATCAAGGATACCGCTATATTGGTCGGTTGGTAATTTAATTTTAATATGGTTTAAACCTGACTAATCAAGGATACCGCCAGATTGGTCGGTTGGTAATTTAATTTTGGTTCCGCCTTTATGGCTGGTTTATGGACAAATATTACCGCCTTTATGGCTGGTTGGACTTAATTTGACTTAATCAAGGATACCGCCAGATTGGTCGGTTGGTAATATTATCACAAGTTTATATATTATTTTATGGGAGATATCTAAATTAGTAGTAGTAAAAGTAATTCCTTTTACCTTAGTATTTATTTTATTGTAATTTACCTTTCAGTATTTACTTTACCACAATTACTTTTCAGCATTTTATGTCTTTTATTTTACCAGCCCTAGTTATGTGTTGTAACTAAATTAGTTATCTGGGGTTGTGATGAATTTTAATATCACCGGTTTATAAGGGGTTAGATTATAGTTTGGGTAATATACAAATTTATTTATTGAGTCTTAATCTTAATGCTTTTTAATTAACTGGCCATTAATAAAATTGAATAGGTAAACTTAAAATGAACTAGACGTAGGGATTTTAAGTTTAAAGACCTCAGACTCAATAGCCCACGATCTTCCTTGAGGATAGATAACCCTTTTATAGATTTCCTTACAGGATAGGAATATACCTGTCGGGCGGGGGTAGCCTTAATTGGAACTTAATCATAATGAATCTAGGTAATTTGGTTGACATAGACATATGGTTCAATTGAATTATACTAGGTATTTGTAATTGACCATCGGAAGAGGCTTTTACATAATTCAGTGTTCCAGGTTAAGAAATCAATATTTTACCCAACTTTAAGATAATCACTTCATCTTTAAAATGATATTAAAATAAATCACAACCCTAGATAGTTTTTAATATTGAATTTTCTTAAAATTTACTTTCGAACAATTTTATTTACTTGTCTTTAAATTTAGAATCGTCGTCATTTCAAATCAATTAAACAACCTGTTAGATACTAGTAATAATTTGACCTCATAAAATTAATAACTTAGGTATTAAGTCATCGTGGGATCGATACTTTTTATACTACTTGAACGATATGTACGCTTGCATTATACGTGTGTGTTTACGCCGGTCAATAACATGCTTGTGTGAATACATGGTTGCGATGCATGAATAATGTATATCGGATAGTTATTAGATGGGTGGGGTAATTTTAGAAATTGTTGTAATAAATTTAGAATTTATTAATTGGACCTGCGTGTCCAGCCTATTACCTCCATACTCTTTGTATTTCTCTTCTCACATATTCCCCTCAATGTAGATGAGGTTTCTTTAGAAGTGTAGTGTAACGGGTAGAAGCAAATACTTGTGCTAGCGGGAGAGAGGAAATGGAGAGATTTGATCTAGGATCAATGTGTAAAGTATCCATCCGCATATCATTATTATTTTATTATACGCGCTTTATTATGTATTTAGAATGCATGTTTAAGGGTGTATGATGATGAGACCTTAACAAAGATAATAAATTGGTTGCCAATTTACACACGAAAAACCCTCACAAAATATTAAGCGTTTTTCCTTCCATTGAGTGATTCTTACTCAAGATCCGAGACTGGCATTGGCTTGTTGGCCAAAGTCAAGGCCTTTGTCCGTCGAGGATGTGTTTGGATCACAAAGGCTTTGTTCCATATTGGTGTCTTGTCCAAGTTGTGGTTTGTTTGCCAAAGTCAAGACCATTTCTTCTCCATCGACATTGATTACGAAGCTTTCCATGGTCAATGGGTTCCGCTTAACTGTGATCACTAAGTTTGTTGTGCCAAAGCCAAGGCTTAGTTGATTCAGAGGAAAAAGGTTAGGCAATACATTGGATGTATTGGCATATATAAGATATATGTTTCGGACTTGGATGTCCCCCTACTGGATCTAGGAATTGGATTGGATCCAATTGATCTTAGAGATCTACCTAGTTAATTATCATACAATTTGTTGGCCAAAGTCAAGATTGTGTGATATTTAACGGGATCCTAGCCCGCTAGGAAACACGGTTTCCCGAGTACTCGACAGAGGGTTAGAGGCTCGCCGAAAAATAGTGGGAGGCAAGAATTGAATTTGCAATATTCGTTTAATTACTTGCCATACGCGCTCAATCAAATATCATTCGTCAATTAAATTAATTATTAGTTGGACTAATGTTTAATTGTTGTTTTAATTAACAGTTGGACTGTATTCAAACAAATTAAAAGTATAGTTGATTCATATAATTGGACTATAATAATCATTATATTTAAAAGTACCGAAATCGTTGATTAAATAGTTTGACTATTAGAATCAAGATATAATTGAAAGATTGACATTTAAAACATAATCCTAGGGAAAATGTATTTAAATGGTTTAATTTTTCAAATTGGGAATAAAATTTCAGGATGGTCCTGGAAACTAATAAGTTACTTTATTTGATAAAATAACATATTAGGCCTAAGTCCGGACTTAAGCAAATAGTAGAGCATGATCTTTGGAAGATTCATGTGATGATAACTTAAGTGTTTAATCCATTAAACTTGTCAAATAGACTCTTTAATTTCTTTATCAGAACTAAGGATTAGATCCTTGAAGTATGATATTGAAATTGAAGGATCTTCATAAATCTATATTTAGATTTTAGAAGTAACAAATTGCAATACTTAACTCTTTGAGAGTTAATGACTATTCTCAAGGAGACAAAGTCAAAGTTTGCAATAAGGCAAGTAGCGCAAAGCGCACCTTACTTCTATATTCTAGAAGGCCAAGGCTTGGCCAAAGGCTTCTGGAATATGGAAAAGGGCAAAGGCAAAATCATTATAATCTTCTGGGAAGATAAAATGACATATCCCAAAATGTCTGCCTAAAATGTGGCAAACGGGATCGCGGAAGCGTGACTTCCGTTTGGACAAAGAAGACATGAAGGAATTGAAGAACGGGCAAGGCTCTGACTTCAAATATGTTTGTTATAAATATGTTCACTACTAGTATTGAAATTGGATTTTAAATACTTAGTATAATACATAAATATGTACTGATGTTCAGAATCTGCTATGAGCAGGATACTGACTTCAGTGGAGATTTATCTGCGAATCAGAAACGGGACGAAAGTCGCTGTTTTGACCGTAGATACCTGAGTTTAGGAACTATCATCGGGTATGTACCTAAATTTGAAAACTGTTATAATGTAACTAGTTTGACTAGAAACATTATCTCTATATCAGTGTTTAATCCGATGCGGATTTACCTTTATATTCTAGAACACTAAATTTTTTTATTTTATAAAGATGATATTGAGATATACACATTAGATTTGAATAACAGCATTTATATTTTGAATATAAATAAATCTCAAACATATTACATGACAAACAAATAGCTCAAACTGATTTGATCAAAAGAAACTTAAATGTGGTATTGTTGTCTGGGACACAATTAAACAAGAATCGTATATTCACACTTTCGAAGAGTGGGTACTAGGACTGATTTGATTCCATTCAAATAAAGTCTACGAATCTAGTTTATTGGGCAAAGTGCCTAAAACACTATTTACTTGGTAAAAGTGCAAATGCCACCGATTTGTTAGCCCTAATTCATAGTGAAGCAAGTGGGCCCATGTCTAGCTAGGCTAGATGTGGATATGAATATTTCGTGACCTTTACGGATATGGCATCGCGTTATGGTTATGTGTCTCTTTTGCTACACAAATCGAAAACTTTTACAGTTTCGACACGAAATAGACAAACAGATCGGCTAAAGTATTAAACCGTCACGGTAAGACCGTAATGGCATACTTAAGCAATAAGTTTCTAAAATACTTGAAGAGTATAGTATTCTTTCAATAAGGACTCCTCCGCCCGGAACACGTCAATTGACGGTGTGTCCGAACAGAGAGTAACCGAATTTTGTTGGACATGATAAGGTTAATCATGAGTCGCTCTGAGCTACCATTTCCTTCAACGGAAACGCATTTACAGTGCAAAACTTATTTTGAATAAGGTTCCATAAAAGTCTGTCTGACAGATTTCATATTAGATATGAACAGGAAAGAAACCGGGTTTCTCATTCCTGAAAATTTGGGAATGTTGGGCATATGTTTGGATGATACCAAACTAAAACCCAAATCGGATAAGTGACGAATTATAGATTATCCAAGGGAAACCATAAGTATAGTACTTTAACAACTCAGAAGAGAACAATTTTAATTGTTGCTCGCCATGCGGTTTTCCTAAGAGGAATACCGATATGCAGTGGTAAGTGGGAGGATAGTAAAACTCGATGAAAATCGGAGTAATACTGTTCCAGGCCCCCATTCCTTAATGGAACACTAATAGTTCATCTAGGATGAAACTATTACCAGTAATCTTCGAATACACAAGAACCGCGTAAGTTGGAGAGAATTAGAAAACAACCTGGGGTATGGGTTTCTGATCTCACCTCATAAAGATGTCTATCTTTTTTGGGAATACCAACTGACTATTATGAGGAAGTGATACAAGTTATCGACTCCCTATTATGGCAAAGTGCCATGATAATCCAAAATGGATTCCATGTATACCAACTATGTTTGGATACTAGTTGATGTACCGAAAGGCATTGTGCCTATTGGTACTATATTAAGTCTTCAAGGAAGACATACATGGATGGTAACATACCAACGTACTAAGCTTGGCTTGTAGCGAAAAGGTATCGTTATCAACATTGTGTCGATTACGACGAAACCTTTTACCTGTTGCCACTGTAATCCATTTGGATAATGCTTGCTAAAGCTGCATGTTTCATTTATGAAATATAACAGCTGAACGAAAATCACTTTCCTGAAAAAGGAAACCTTTTGGAGGATTTTTACAACATCCTGTCGGTTTTGTCGTACCATAACTAGCAAACAAGGTTTGTAGGTTAATCGATCCATGTTTGGATTGAAGCAAGCATTATGTTCTTGGAATCATCATTTTGATGTAATCATAATAGTTTATGATTTAATTCAAAACGAAATGATTCTTGTGTATATAAAGAGGGTTAGTGGGAGCGCACTGACAGTGACTGTCCTATAAGTAATGATAATATGTCATTTCTTGGAAATGATATTCCCATAAAACAATCAGTGAAAGCTTGGCTTTCATAAACTCTCCGAGAAATCGTACATTGAAAAATGTACGAGACCCGGTGTCTCATACCTTTGAGCATATGGATTCACAAACAGGCCAATCCAAGTGATAGTCACTGGATTGATATTAAGAACATCTGTTAGTTTCTTAGAGAACTAAGGAAGCTGTCTTAAACTATGGAGAATGAGAACTTGAAGTGACTGGAATCACTGCTACAAGTTTCCTAAACCGAGCATAACGGTACTATACAGTTTGAATAACGGTACAGTGAGCTGGAAATCTTCCAAGCAAGATACTGTTACCGAATAAACAACAAATGCGGGTAATTGCTGCAGCTGAGGCAGCAATAGAAGCCTTCTGGGTCGATACTAAATCTAATTAGATTAGATATAGTTCTATTAGCAGCTGAACTAGGCTACAGCATAGGCTAAAGAATTAATGGTCTCATCAATGATCCAGATACATACTTCGATTATTCATCTGATTCGTTCGGATCATACATCGTGGCGATGTGATGATCGAATAAATCGCATCAGATGATAATCATGCAAATCCGCTGACGAAAGCCTTTTCTCAGCAGTTTGAGCCAACCGTATATAGTTCGAGTGTCAGACACTCGAGTGACTGGCTATAGGCCAAGTGGGAGATTGTTGGACAATTATGACCCATAGCGTCACTATTTGTACATATCATGGTGTTGTTGTACAAATTAACTATGTGACAAAAGAGATTGCTCTCTTATCATTTGTGATTAGATCACCAAGATGTATAAATGATATGAGGTCCATATGATTAGTTTCTGGATTGAGAATGATATGAGACAATATCAGTCCACGAAGGATAAATCATTAAATATCCCTAGTCAGAGTATTATCGAGATTGGACATCGATAATGCGTAAAAACTAGTATTACACTTGTGCGCATTTGTGAGGGCACAACGGCATAGTTCTCATAAATTTGGGTATAGGATACTCATGCAAGTGTAATAGGAGGTTGTGTTTTACCGATGGTACGGGAAACAGCTTCGCTCTGGATAGACCCCCTCGAATTCCATTGGTAGTATGACTATGTGTCTATGGAAGTCCGAAATCAGGGTAGGTGTATTTGGTCTTAACCTGAGACTTGCACCGCTAATACTTGCGACAATCAATATACTTTGGTTTTGGTCGTCCAGGGCTTTAACAGGTTCTGTGTAGACCTCTGCTGGGTATATTGAGAATCATAGTGTGTTGGGTGTGATGTCAAGACGGAAGTATCACTTCAATCATATGGAGATGATAGTCACGTAGGATACGGTACTAGTACTCTTATGTACTGCAGTCATCGGGATAAAATGACAAGGTCATGTTTATCCGATTATAGAGACTAGTTACCAGACATCCGACATGTGCTTCGTACGGGGCAGACACAATTCCAGCCCCAGGCCTAGCACGTGACATCCGATACTGGATCGAAATACGCAATACTACGTATACTACGGCTGATATAGATCGCTATATTCCTGAAAGGATATTTCTGGAGAATTGGGTAGGCATGGCGCTTTGCTAGAAGCCAACCTTGTCTTGTAAATCAGTACAAACGTAGTACTTGGTACTTACGTGTTCGGATAGTCTGACGACCGTATTTACTGCCAACATATCCGGGGATCTCATGGGTCGCTTCCCGAAGATTCACCGATAACGTATGACTCGCACTTTTATTAATCTGGGATTAATTAATGATGAGAGAGAAAATTAATCTGGGATTAATTGCGGAGATATTTTATCTGGGATAAAATATCATTTAAAGAGAGATAACGATTAATTTGGAATTAATTGATAAAATAATATATTCGATATATTATACGAAATTGGATTTCGACGCGGAATTAAAATTAAATTTTAATTCGGGCAAACGAGTTGATTTAGAATTAATTTGTTAGCGACGTGAATAGTGATTTCGCTAGGCATAATCATTTAATTACGTCGCAACAGAAAATTCGTTAATTTGGAATTAGCGAACCCGAGCCCGGGAGTGATTGCAAGCGCATTCACATTTCAAATTCGAGTGCGGCACGCAAGTCACATCAAGCGTCAAATCGCTAGTCGCATCAAGCGTCAAATCATTAGTCACTTTGAGTGATGTGACAACTTGTCACATTGATTGATTGAGTGATGTGACTGATGGGAGTTGTTGGAAAAGTTTTTGAAAGCTTGAAAGACATTTATCATTTATTTATTAAATGGTATTTGATTTAATTTTTTGGTATTTGATATACAAAAAACCACACAAATTATTCTCTCTCCTGAGCTCACGTTTTTTAGCCAAAAATCTCTTCTCTCTCACACGGTCTTGGACCGACTTTTCTCCTCTGGTTTTCTTTCACTGCCGAGAATCAAGAGAAGAAATGTGATGATTTATTTACAAAATCACTAGTGCTGGCACACAGAGGAGCTATCCTAAGGTGATAGGGAACTCACTTCATGAGCTTGGAATCCATTTTGGAAGCTTGGAGCTTGAAGACTTCAATGGAGGACCATGGCCGAATTTGAGGACAAGAAGACTGCTCACTGCCAAGACAACAAGCAGCAAACCAGTGAGTTTGCCGAGCCTTGGAGGAGGGAGAAGTTGTTTTTGTTGTCACCGCATTCGCATGTTATTTTCAATGCTTGAAATGATCTTGGGAAGCCTAGAAAACTCCAACAGTGTTTTGGTTCACTGTTTCAGCTGTATTTTGAGACTATTTTTGGGTGTTTCGGGGACTGTTTTTTGTCTCGGTTTTGGGGTGTTTCTTTTCGGTGACAGGCTGCTATTTGAGGATATTTTTTGTTGTTGTTGTTCGGTGAAGGGGTGATAGTATTTTGTTACATTATTTTTGTTCTCGGCAGTTTGGTGGGGCTGCTTTAGTGGCTGGTTGGGCGTTTGTTTGTTTTGTTTCTGGCTTAAGGGTCGGTGAAAGGGTTAGTTGACAGTGTGTGAGTGTAGCTATTTGGTCGGTTTAGGGTTGCTTGTTTTTATGTAACCTGATGTGTGCCTACGTGGGTGGTGAGTGAAAAAAAGAGCTGTGTGTGTTTTGAAGTCGGTTTAGTGGCTGCTCGGTCAGTGAGGTAATGGTTTATGGTTTGGACGTGTGTGTTTATGAGAGAGAGAATGAGAGAGAGAATAGAGGGTTTGTGGTTCAGAGAGAAAGAGAGTTATGTCAAGTGTGGGCTTGTTGAACGTGGACGCTGAATGCGTGTAAGGTTTGTTGGTTTCTAATTAGGTCCCAAGAATCATCAAATAAGCATGAAAAACGCATGAATACACAAAGGAGAATGGCGGAAACATACTCACAATGATCGGTTTGGATGTTATGAAGAACACAAGCCTTTTCACCCCTCCTTGAAGCTCGACAGTAGCTCACCTTGGCAGTGGACTGCTCGGTTTTGACTGGTTTGGCTCCTCCAAAAATCGGCCATTGAAGACCTCCATTGAAGCTCCAAACTTCAAGCTTCAAAAATGATTCCAAGCTCATGTGTTCGGTTCCCTATCACCTTAGGAAGACTCAAGTGTATGCTAGCACTTTGTAATTTGGAACAAAATACTCTCTTACTTCTCACTGCTTCTCGGCAAAAACCAGAAAAGGAAGAAGGAGAAAGTGGCTCCAAGCCGTGAGAGAAGAGGAGGGAAAGAGGAGAAAACCGTAAGAGTGAGAGAGAGAAAAGAAAATAAAAAATGTTTTATATATTTGATTTTCAAAAAATCAAAAATCAAAACCCTTTTTCATTTTTCAAAAGTCAAAAAGCAAAACCAATAAATGTTTTTCAACTACCACATTGATCACTCAAATCAATCAATCAAATTGTCACATCACTCAAAGTGACATGTGATTTGACGCTTGATGTGACTAGCGATTTGACGCTTGATGTGACTTGCGTGCCGCACTCGAAGTCGAAATGCGAATGCGCTCGCAAACAATCCCGGGCTCGGGTTCGCTAATTCCAAATTAACGAATTTTCCGTTGCGACGCAATTAAACGATAACACCTAGCCAAATCAATATTCACATCGCTTATGAATTAATTCTAAATTAATTCGTTCGCCCGAATTAAAATCTAATTTTAATTCCGCGTCGAAATCCAATTTCGCATAATATATCGAATATATTATTTTATCGATTAATTCCAAATTAATCGTTCTCTCTCTTTAATTAATATTTTATCCCAGATAAAATATCTCCGTAATTAATCCCAGATTAATTTTCTCTCATCTAATTAATCCCAGATTAATAAAGTGTGAGTCATACATCATCGGTGAATCTTCGGGAAGCGACCCATGAGATCCCCAGATATGTTGGCAGTAAATACGGTCGTCGAACTATCCGAACACGTAAGTACCTCTTACTACGTTTTTACCGATTTACAAGACAAGGTTGGCTTCTAGCAAAGCGACATGCCTACCCAATTCTCTAAAATATCCTTATAGGAATATGTGATCTATATCTAGCGTAGTATACCGTAGTATTGTGTATTTCGATCCAGTATCGGATGTTCACGTGCTAAGCCTGGGGCTGGAATTGTGTCTGCCCAGTACGAAGCACATATCGGATGTCTGACAACTTGTCTCTATAATCGGATATACATGACCTAGTCATAATATCCCGATAGCTCAAGCATTTAAGAGAAGGAGTTCCGTATCCTATGTGACCATCATCTCTATATGATTGGAGTGATACTTCCGTCTTAACATCACACCCAACACACTACGATTTTCAATATACCCAGCATTGGCGTACACAGAACCGGTTAAAGCCCTGGACGACCGCAAATAAAACATATTGATTGTCGCAAGTATTAGCGGTGCAAGTCTCAGGTTAAGACCAAATACATCTATCCTGATTGCAGACTCCCATAGACACATAGTCGTACTACCAATGGGATTCC
This sequence comes from Zanthoxylum bungeanum, assembly GCA_019454045.1. Lineage (NCBI taxonomy): Eukaryota > Viridiplantae > Streptophyta > Magnoliopsida > Sapindales > Rutaceae > Zanthoxylum > Zanthoxylum bungeanum. The sequence goes on along the minus strand of SKCR01035349.1, from coordinate 36,116 downwards.
GCAGGGGTCTATCCAGAGTGAAGCTGTTTCCCATACCATCGGTAAAACACACCTCCTATCACACTTGCATGAGTATCTTATACCCTCACAACGCGCACAAGTGTAATACGAGTCTTTTACGTATTTATCGATGTCCAATCTCGATAATACTCTGACTAGGGATGTTTAATGATTTATCCTTCGTGGACTGATATTGTCTCATATCATTCTCCGTCCAGGAACAAATCATAGGGACCTCCTATCATTTATATATCTTGGTGATCTAATCACAAATGATAAGAGTGCAATCTCCTTTGTTACATAGTTAATTTGTACAACAACACCATGATCTGTACAAATAGTGACGCTATGGGTCATAATTGTCCAACAATCTCCCACTTGGCCTATAGCCAGTCACTCGAGTGCTTGACACCCGAACTATGTACGGTTGGCTCAAACTGCTGAGAAAAGGTTTTCGTCAGCAGATTTGTATGAATATCAACTGATGTGATTTATTCGATCATCACATCGCCACGATGTATGATCTGAACGAATCAGATGAATATCGAAGTATTTATCTGGATCGTTGATGAGACCATTAATTCTTTAGCATGTGCTGACGCCTAGCTCAGCTGCTAACATAACTATATCTAATCTAATTAGATTTGTTATCGACCCAAATGGCTTCTATTGCTGCCTCAGCTGCAGCAATAACCCGCATTTGTTGTTTATTCGGTAACAGTATCTTGCTTGGAAGATTTCCAGCTCACTGTTCCGTTATACTATTGTATAGTACCTTTGTTGCGAATTATAGTCGTTTTTCATGAAAGCCAAGCTTTCACTGATTATATTATGGGAATATCATTTCCAAGAAATGATATATCATCATTACTCAGGACATTCACTGTCAGTGCGCTCCCACTAACCTCATTATATACACAAGAATTATTTTCGTTTTGAATTAAATCATACACCATTATGATGCTTCAATCCATCTATGGATCGAATAACCTGCAAACCTAGTTTGCTTGTTATGGTTCGACAAAACCGTCTAGATGTTGTAAACATCTTCCGAAAGGTTTCCGTTAAGGAAAGCGGTTTTGGCATTCAACTGCCACATTTCATAAATGAAACATGCAGCATCAGCAAGCATTGTCGAAATGGATTTACCATGGCAACAGGTAAAAGGTTTCGTCGTAATCAACACAATATTGATAACTCTACAATTTCGCTACAAGCCTAGCTTAGTATGCTGGTATGTTGCCATCCATGTATGTCTTCCTTGAAGACTTATTTAGTACCAATAGGCACAATGTCTTGCGGTACATCAACTAGTGACTAAACATAATTGGTATACATGGAATCTACTTCGGACTTTATGGCACTTTGCCATAACATGGAGTCGATACCTTGTATCACTTCCTCATATGTAGTCAATTGGTATTCCTCAAAAGATTGACATCTTTATGAGGTGAGATCAGAAACCCATACCCCATGTTGTTTTCTGATTCTCTGCGACCTACGCGGTTCTTGTGTATTCGAAGATTATTGGTAATAGTCACATCCTTGATGAACTATTTGTGTTCCATTAGGATTCGATGCCTTGAATAGTATTACCCCGATTTTCATCGAGTTTTACTATCCTCCCACTTACCACTGATATCGGTATTCCTCTCAGGAAAACCGCATGGTTGATGAGCGGAAAATATATCAATATTTACCGCCCTTTTTACTTAATATTTTGTTTAGTTTCTCGGGTTTGATGAACGTTTTGATGTGTTGTTTTAGTTTATTTTGCAGATAAAATAATATTGGGACATAATGAAATCCTTTAGGACGAAATGTGGGTCAAATAAGGGCAAAAAATTGGACTTGACATGTTAATTTTGGAGATTGGAAACTTGAAAGGGGCGTCGTTTTAACGAGTGCAGTTTTGGAAATTCCAGTTTTACGCATCTGTCGTATTTTGGGCATACCTTTTTACTCCGATATTGGATTGAGCTGATTCAAGTTCCAGATTAAAGAAGACTCAAAGATCTACAACTTTTAAAGACGAAATAATTTCGAATTCTGAAGATTTCATGCCCGAAATTGATTGATGAACTATCCAGAGTGTGTGTTGTGTGTAATTATTAAAGTCATTTTCAATCATTTTCAAAGCAAAAAATAAATTAATAAATAAATAATAAAAATTATCAAATCACCACCAAACATGATAAGCAATTAGTGGAACAATTAATAATGGATTTGGTGGAGCAATTAATAATTGATTTGGTGGATGATTTGATGGAGGCAAAATTTTGCCTATAAATACCAAGCCATTTCATTTGTAAATTCATACTTTCTTCTTTGAAATTCCTAAAGAATAAATAAGAAGATTGTATCTTGTTTGTTTTTTTTACAGCTTTCAGTAATTAATTTCCGCTTTCGTACTTTCTTTTCTTTACTTTTCAGTTTTTACTTTCCGCAATTTACTTTTACGCACAGTACTTTTCTTTCTTTAATTTTCAGTTTTTACTTTTCAATAATGAGGAGGTAACTCCCCTTTGCTGGGGTAAAAGGTAAAACTTTTATTACTAATATTTAGATTATAATCTCCTTAATTATAATATATAAACTAGTTAAAACCTGACTTAACGAGGATACCGCCATATTGGTCGTTGGTAATTATTTAAATTGGTTTTAACCTGACTAAACTGGATACCGCCTTATTGGTCGGTTGGTAATTAATTATTAATTTGACTTAATCTGGATACCGCCTATATGGCTGGTTGGTAATTATCAGTTAGAGTTTCTATAGTCCCAAGATCAAAACTCAAGCATGAAACACAAGTGAATACAACGACGAAAGTTACGGAATACTTACATCGATCGGTTTGTTGAGCGAGCGGAGGCCACGAAGACGCCAAAAACTGCTCACTGCCTCACTGCAATGTGCGCCCACTGCTGCAGATTTGGCTTCTGTTTTGCGCCATTTTCAACAAGAATTGAAGCTCCAAGCTTCATCATTTGAATCCCGGCTCATGGGTAAACTTCCCTATCACCTTCGCATTGATCCCGGAGTGTGCTAGCACTCTTGTTTTGCCACAAAAAACACACTTGCTTCCCTCCATTTTTGCTTCTAAAAGTCGCAGTTCACTGCCTCTATGAACAACAAAAACGTGAGTGAAGAGAGGAAGAAGAAGAGGAGAGAGAGGAGGGAAAAATGTGATTTACGGTTTTGTGTGTGTAATTTGTGTATCTAATACACATGAATTTCATTTTAAATTCATTTCACACACATTTGGCTTTAATTGCCAACCACACACATCACTCATCACATCACTCAAGTCACATCAAGTAATCAAGTCACATCACTCAAAGTGACAAGTGATTTGACGCTTGATGCGACTAGCGATTTGACGCTTGATTTGACGTGCCGCACTCGAATTCGAAATACGAATGCGCTCGCAAATAATCTCGGGCTCGGATTCGCTAATTCTAAATTAACGAATTTTCCGTTGCGTCGTAATTAAATGATTACGCCTAGCGAAATCACTATTCACGTCGCTAACGAATTTATTCTAAATTAATTCGTTCGCCCGAATTAAAATCTAATTTTAATTCCGCGTCGAAATCCAATTTCGTTTAATATATCAAATATATTAATTAATCGATTAATTCCAAATTAATCATTCTCTCTCTTTAAATTGATATTTTATCCCAGATAAAATATCTCTGTAATTAATCCCATATTAATTTTCTCTCTCATCATATTAATCCCAGATTAATAAAAGTGCGAGTCATACGTCATCGGTGAATCTTTGGGAAGCGACCCATGAGATCCCCGGATATGTTGGCAGTCAAATCGGTCGTCGGAGTATCCGAATCACGTACGTACCAAGTACTACGTCTACCGATTTACAAGACAAGGTCGACTCCTAGCAAAGCACCAAGTCTTCCCAATTCTCCGGACATATCCATATAGAATATACAAGGATCTATATCAAGCGTAGTATACCAATTGTATTGTGTATATCGGCCTAGTATCGGATAGTCACGTGCTAGGGCTGGGGCTGGATAAGTGTATGCCCCGTCCGAAGCACATGTCGGATGTCTGGTAACATAGTCTCTATAATCGGATATTCATGACCTGGTCACAATATCCCGATTGGTTGCGCAACACTCAAGAGCACTAGTACCATATCCTGCGTGACATCATCTCCACTATGACTGAAGTGATACTTCCGTCTTGACATCACACCCAATACACTACGACTCTCTGATAAACCCAGAAGTGGTGTACGCAGAACCGGTTAAAGCCCTGTACCACCAAGACCAAAGTCTATCGATTATCGTAAGTATTAGCGATGTAAGTCTCAGGTTAAGACTATACACACCTACCTTGATTTCGGCCTCCCATAGACACATAGTCATAATACCAATGGGATTCCGAGGGGTCTATCCAGAGCGAAGCTGTTTCCCGTACCATCGGTGAAACACAACTCCTATCGCACTTGCATAAGTATCCAATACTTATATATATGAGAACTATGTCGTTGTGCCCTCACAACGCGCACAAGTGCAATACTAGCCTATTCCGCATTATCGATGTCCTGTCTCGATAATACTCCGGCTAGGGATATTTAATGATTAATCCTTCAGGGATTGATACTGTCTCATATCATCTCAATCCAGGAACTAATCATATGGACCTCTCTTCATTTATACATTTATGGTGATCTAATCACAAATGATGAGAGTGCAATTTCCTTGTCACATAGTTAATTTGTACAACAACACCGTGATTTGTACAAATAGTGACGCTATGGGTCATATTATCCAACATATCATGCAAAGTTAATATATTATATTAAGGGAGATATCTAAAATATAGGTAATAAAAGTGGATCATTTTACCTCAGCATTTTCTTTTATTATACTTTTACTTTATTTAATTTTCAGCAATTTACTTTTCAGCAATTTACTTTCAACAATTTACTTTCAGCATTTACTTTTCAGCATTTAATTTTCAGTATTTAATTTCAGCATTTACTTTCCGTCATTTACTTTTCAGCAATTTACTTTTCAGCTTTTACTTTATGTCTTTTACTTTTCAGCATTTTTATTTTATGTCTTTTACTTTTAAGTTTTTACTAGCACTAGTTATGTGTTAGTTATCTGGGGTTGTGATGAATTCTAATATCACCGGTTTATAAGGGGTTATTTTATAGTTTGGGTAATTTAAAGGTTTACTTATTAAGTCTTAAGCTTAATGCTTCTTGTTGTCTGATCACCAATAAGATTGATGTGGTAAATCTAAAATGAACTAGACATAGGGATTTTAGGTTTCAGCCTTAGACTTAATACCCCACGATCTTCCTTGAGGATAGATAACCCTTTAATAGATTTCCTTACAGGATAGACATAATACCTGTCGGGCGGGGGTAGCCATAATTGGAACTTAAACTTAATGAATCCAGATAATTTGGTTGACATAGACATATGGTTCAATTGGGTTAAACTGGGTATTTGCGTCTGACCATCGACAGAGGCTTTTGCATAATTTCGTGTTCCAGGTTAGTAAATTGATTTATTAGACAAACATAAAATAATCACTTCATCTTTTAAAAGATATTAGAATGATTCACAACCCTATATCTTTGTGTCTTTTGTTATTTCCTTAGTATTTTCTTTTGTCTTTTTATTTATTTATTTATTTAGCAAATCTACAATCAACCAAATCAATCAGGCAATCATTCTCTTCTCCCTCAATTAGATATCTGTAAATAAATAGATTAAATAATTAATAACAACAGTAGGAATTAAGTCCTCGTGGGATCGATATTTTTATACTACTTGAACGATACGTGCGCTTGCGTTATACGCGTGTGTTTACGCCGGTCAATGGTTAGCAACAATCTAATTGTTCTCTTGTGAGGTGTATAAGTACAATACTTATGGTATCCCTAGGATAACCAACAACTTTGGCACTTATCCAATTTGGGTTTTAGTTTGGTATCATCCAAACATATGCCAAGTATTCCCAAATCTACAGGAATGTGAAACCCGATTTCTTTCCCGTTCATATCTAATATGTTATCTGTCAAACAGATTTTATGGAACCTTATTCAAAATAAGATCTGCACTGTTTAGCGTATCCGTTGAAGGAAATGGTAGCTCAGAGCGACTCATGATTAACCTTATCATGTCTTACAAAATTCGGTTTCTCATTTCGGACACACCGTCAAACTGACGTGTTCTGGAAGGAATCCTCATTGAAAGAATACTATACTCTTTCAAGTATACGAAAAACTTATTGCTTAAGTATTTTCCATTACGGTCTTATCGTGATGGTTTAATACTTTAACCGATCTGTTTGTCTATTTCATGTCGAAACTGTAAAAGTTTCCGATTTGTGTTTCAAAAGAAACACATAACCATACGCGATGCCACATCCGTAAAGGTCACGAAATATTCATATCCACATCTAGCCTAGCTAGACATGGGCCCACTTGCTTTACTATGAACTAGGGCTAACAGATCAGTGGCATTTACACTTTTACCAAGTAAAGGTGTTTTAGGCACTTTGCCCAATAAACTAGATTCGTAGACTTTATTTGAATAGAATCAAATCAGTCCAAGTACCCACTCTTCGAAAGTGTGGATATACGAGTCTTGTTTGATTGTGTCCCAAACAACAATGCCACATACAAGTTTCAATCTGATCAAATCAGTTTGAGCTATTTATTTGTCATGTTATATATTTGAGATATTATTTATATTCAAAATATAAATGTTGTTTTTCACATCTAATGTGTTTATCTCAATATCATCTTTATATAATAAAATACTTTAGTGTTCTAGAATATAAAGGTTCACCTGCAGCGGGTTAAACACTGATATAGAGATAATGTATCTAGTCAAACTATTTACATTATAACAGTTTCTTAATTTAAGTACTAACCTGAAGGTAGTTCCTAAATTCAGGTATCTACGGTTAAAACAGCGACAGTCGTCCTGTTTCTAATTCGCAGATTAATCTCTATAGAAGTCAGTATCCTGCTCATAGTAGATTCTGAACATCAGTACATATTTATGTACCACACTAAGTATCTAAAATCCAATTTTAATACTAGTTGTGAACATATTTATGACAAACATATTTGAAGTCAGAGCCTTGCTCGTCTTCAATTCCTTCTTGGGATATGTCCTTTTATCTTCCTAGAAGATTATAATGATTTTGCCTTTGCCATTTTCACATTCCAGAAGACTTTGGGAAAGCCTTGGCCTTTTGGAATATCGAAGTAAGGTGCGCCTTGCGCTACTTGCTTTATTGCAAACTTTGGCTTTGTCTCCTTGAGTATAGCCATTAACTCTCCAAGAGTTTACTATTGCAATTAAAAGTACTTCTAAGATCTAATCTATGAAGATCCTTTAATTTCAATATCATACTTTAAGAATCTAATCCTTAGTTCTGATAAAGAAATTAAGGAGTCTATATGACAAGTATTATGGATTAAGCACTAAAGTTATCATTACATGAATATTCCAAATATCATGTTCCACTTATTTGCTTAACTCCAGGCTTAGGCCTAATATGTTATTTTATCAAATAAAGTAACTTATCAGTTTCCAGGACCATCCTGAAATTTATTCCCAATTTGAAAATTAAAGTCGTTTAAATACATTTTCACCCAGGATTATGTTTTAAACACTAATCTTTCAATTATATCTTGATTCTAATAGTCCAACAATTTAATCAACGATTTGTGGTACTATATATTATACAATCAAATATAATTTAAATTAATTAACATTTATTACATTGATTACTATAATCCAATTATAAAATCAACTGTAAATTGAAATTAATTAATTCAAATATATTGATTACTATAATCCAATTATATAATCAACTATAATATAGTCCAACTGTTTATTAAAACAACAATTTAAATATTAGTCCAACTAACATTTAATCTAACGACGAAATAATTTGAATGAGCGCGTATGGCAAGTAATTAAACGAATATTGCAAATTCAATTCTTGCCTCCCACTATTTTTCGGCGAGCCTCTAACCCTCTGTCGAGTACTCGGGAAACCGCGTTTCCTAGTGGGCTAGGTACCCGTTAAATATCACACAATCTTTACTTTGGCCAACAAATTGTATGATAATTAACTAGGTAGATCTCTAAGATCAATGGATCCAATCCAATTCCTAGATCCGGTAGGGGGACATCCAAGTCCGAAACATATATCTTATATATGCCAATACATCCAATGTATTACCTAACCTTTTTCCTCTGAATCAACTAAGCCTTGGCTTTGGCACAACAAACTTAATGATACCAGCCAAGCGCGACCCATTGACCATGGAAAGCTTCGTAATCAATGTCGATGGACAAGAAGTGGTCTTGACTTTGGCCAACAAATAACAACTTGGACAAGACACTGATATGGAACAAAGCCTTCGTGATTCAAACACATCCTCGACGGACAAAGGCCTTGACTTTGGCCAACAAGCCAATGCCAGTCTTGGATCTTGAGTAAGAATCACTCAATGGAAGGAAAAACGCTTAATATTTAGTGAGGGTTTTTCGTGTGCAAATTGGCAACCAATTTATTATCTTTGTTAAGGTCTCATCATCATACACCCTTAAACATGCATTCTAAACACATAATAAAGCGCATATGAATAAAATAATAATGATATGCGGATGGATACTTTACATTGATCCTAAATGAAATCTCTCATTTTCTCTCTCCCGCTAGCACTAATATTTCTTATTCCCGTTACATAACACTTCTAAAGAAACCTCATTTACATTGAGGGGAATAGGTGAGAAGAGAATACAAAGAGTATAGAGGTGATAAGGCTGGACACGCAGGTCCAATTAATAAATCAAATTTATTACAATTTCTAAAATTGCCCCACCCATCTAATATCCATCTGATATACATTATTCATGCATCGCAACCATGTATTCACACAAGCATGTTATCAATCAATCTAATCCAATTAATTAATCTGATAATTAGTGATCATCTAATGTTCAAACAACGATTTGATTTTGCTCGAGTCAAACTCGTTTTGTGAATAAGTACTCAAAGTATGAATTCTTGAATTAAATTAAACTACAAACTAAATCCAATTCAATTTGTATTTAATACTAATTCACTATTTAATTCCAAATTAAATATTACACTTTATTAACGAATCTTTACGACTTAAATTCTAAATTCAATCGTAACGGGTCTCAAAGCCCGATTAACGTCCAACGTTTATTTAATTAAAGTCCAATGGGCTTTTAATTAATTTCTTTAAGGCGTGGACTTTTGGTCAACTCAGGTCAAACCGATAACCAAAGTCCAATCCGGGAATTACCCCGTAAGCCCATAAATCAATTTTGGCCCATTAGGCCCAATTAAATAATTAAGGTCCATTAAGTCATAATTGGACTTTATGGATGCGGTTTTGGGCCCAATTGGATCCAACCAAATTGGCCTAAACCTAACTTGGTACAACCAAGCCCAAAAGCCCAATTACAACCTATAAGGCCCAAATCCAATTTCAAGCCCAATTAATTAACTTATAAATTCCAAATTCCACAATTAATTAACCTAAGTGTAATACACAATTAATTACCCAATTAACATTTCTAAAACATCAATTAGCCTAATAATCATGCACTTTAATATCAAATAGTGTCCAACACAATTCAATCAAAATCAAACCCATTTCATGCTTCATCATTCTCGGCAATAAGGGGTTTTTTCATTCCGATTCGGTTTCAATCCAATTGAATCCACAATCATTATTTCCCAAATCATTTCAACTCATCCAATGAATCAAAATCAAAAAACACCATGAATTTCAAAAAATCATCAAGTTTCGGCCAAGCCTATAATTTGTGGAAAATTGTCCAATTCAAAATTCAATCCAATTAAACCTCAAATCAACATTACCCTATTGTTTTAAGTCATCCAATGATCAAAAAACAAAAAATTACCAAGATCTTAGGGCTTATTAATTTTCGGCCAAGCCTCCATAATTAGGGAAAATTTGATCCAATCAAATTTCATGAAATTGATCATGCACAACTTCAATTAATCAACATCCAAGCATACTTAATCAATCAATTTAACCAAATCATGCTCAAATTGATTTTACCCAATTTCAAACCCTAAAATTTTCATGCTTGATATAAGCTCTGATACCATTGTTGGTTTCTAATTAGGTCCCAAGAATCATCAAATAAGCATGAAAAACGCATGAATACACAAAGGAGAATGGCGGAAACATACTCACAATGATCGGTTTGGATGTTATGAAGAACATAAGCCTTTTCACCCCTCCTTGAAGCTCGACAGTAGCTCCCCTTGGCAGTGGACTGCTCGGTTTTGACTGGTTTGGCTCCTCCAAAAATCGGCCATTGAAGACCTCCATTGAAGCTCTTAGCTTCAAGCTTCAAAAATGATTCCAAGCTCATGTGTTCGATTCCCTATCACCTTAGGAAGACTCAAGTGTGTGCTAGCACTTTGTATTTTGCAACAAAATACTCTCTTGCTTCTCACTGCTTCTCGGCAAAAACCAGAAAAGGAAGAAGGAGAAAGTGGCTCCAAGCCGTGAGAGAAGAGGAGGGAAAGAGGAGAAAACCGTAAGAGTGAGAGAGAGAAAAGAAAATAAAAAATGTTTTATATATTTGATTTCCAAAAATCAAAAATCAAAACCCTTTTTCATTTTTCAAAAGTCAAAAAGCAAAACCAATAAATGCTTTTCAACTACCACATCAATCACTCAAATCAATCAATCAAATTGTCACATCACTCAAAGTGACATGTGATTTAACGCTTGATGTGACTAGCGATTTGACACTTGATGTGACTTGCGTGCCGCACTCGAATTCGAAATGCGAATGCGCTCTCAAACAATCCCGGGCTCGGGTTCGCTAATTCCAAATTAACGAATTTTCCGTTGCGACGCAATTAAACGATTACGCCTAGCGAAATCACTATTCACGTCGCTAACGAATTAATTCAAAATAATTCGTTCGCCCGAATTAAAATCTAATTTTAATTCCGCGTCGAAATCTAATTTCGCATAATATATCGAATATATTATTTTATCGATTAATTCCAAATTAATCGTTCTCTCTCTTTAATTAATATTTTATCCCAGATAAAATATCTCCGTAATTAATCCCAGATTAATTTTCTCTCTCATCTAATTAATCCCAGATTAATAAAGTGCGAGTCATACATCATCGGTGAATCTTCGGGAAGCGACCCATGAGATCCCGGGATATGTTGGCAGTAAATATGGTCGTCGGACTATCCGAACACGTAAGTACCTCGTACTACGTTTTTACCGATTTACAAGACAATGTTGGCTTCTAGCAAAGCGGCATGCCTACCCAATTCTCCATAAATATCCTTATAGGAATATGTGATCTATATCAATCGTTGCATACCGTAGTATTGTGTATTTCGATCCAGTATCGGATGTTCACATGCTAGGCCTGGGGTTGGAATTGTGTCTGCCCCGTACGAAGCACATATCGGATGTCTGGCAACTAGTCTCTATAATCGGATATACATGACCTAGTCATAATATCCCGATAGCTCGAGAATTTAAGAGAACGAGTTCCGTATCCTATGTGACCATCATCTCCATATGACTGGAGTGATACTTCCGTCTTAACATCACCCCAACCACACACTACGATTCTCAATATACCCAGCATTGGCGTACACAGAACCGGTTAAAGCCCTGGACGACCGCAACCAAAGCATATTGATTGTCGCAAGTATTAGCGGTGCAAGTCTCAGGTTAAGACCAAATACACCTACATTGATTGCAGACTCCCATAGACACATAGTCATACTACCAATGGGATTCCGCAGGGGTCTATCCAGAGCGAAGCTGTTTCCCGTACCATCGGTAAAACACACCTCCTATCACACTTGCATGAGTATCTTATACCCTCACAACGCGCACAAGTGTAATACTAGTCTTTTACGTATTTATCGATGTCCAATCTCAATAATACTCTGACTAGGGATGTTTAATGATTTATCCTTCGTGGACTGATACTGTCTGTCTCATATCATTCTCCGTCCAGGAAAAAATCATAGGGACCTTCTATCATTTATATATCTTGGTGATCTAATCACAAATGATATAGTGCAATCTCCATTTCTCCTTTGTCACATAGTTAATTTGTACAACAACACCATGATCTGTACAAATAGTGACGCTATGGGTCATAATTGTCCAACAAGGTGTGTATGCATGGCTTAGGTTTGTTTGGTCGGCAGGTGCGTGTAAGGTGTGTGTCGCTTGGTTTTGTGTTGATGCTATGTGTTTTGTAGTTAGTGGGCTGTGTGTGTTTTCAAGTTGAGAGGAGAGCCGAGTGTCTTGTTCGTGAGTGGCGTGAAGAGTTTTTGGTGAGAGATGAAGAGGCGTTTAGAAGAGAGAGGCGAATGAGAGAATAGAGAGAGTAGAGATTATGGTTTTTATGATTGTGTTTTTGTTGTTTGTCTTTGAGAGAGAGGGTGTTTTGTTTAGGGTTTTTGGTGTGGTGTCGAGAATGTGTCTAAAACAAGAGAGGATTCGGGTTTGGGCGAAATGGGCTTTTCATGGGTTGCGAAGGTTTTGGGCTAAGGCTAATATTTTAAAACAGAGATCAATCAAGCGGGCCTGAGGCTAAACAAAGGAATTAAATTTGATAATGTATTTATTTTCTGAATTTTCCCTTCCGACGTCCGTTTTCCCCGCGACTTTCCTGCAACTTATCGGGTAGTGCCTCCATGCGAGGCTCATCATCGGGCTTCATGCAAAAAAATGCAGTGTCTAAACCTACATACGTTATAGTTGCAAAGCGGGACAAATTATCACCTAGGGATATAAATACAGGTTCGTTGAATATCCTGAAAATTCTTTGGAATATCAACTCTACGATTCTAAGGAACAAAATGTATTTATTGCTCCTTTTGCCACTTTTCTTGAAAAAGAATTTTTGAGAGAAAGTGGGAATTGTAGAAAGATTAAACTCGATGAGTTTGATCCCAACATTAAGGAACTTGAGATGGAAACAGAGATTCAATTAGGAGAAGGATCTACAGCATATGTTCTACATTAGTCGAATAGAATATCAAGGCCTCCTGAGAGACTACTTTTAACATCTGATGTGAGCCTTGATGTTCTACTCTTGGAAGAAACAGATCTGATTACGTATAAAGAGACGATATTAGATATTGATTCAGGAAAATGGCAGGAAGCCATGAAATCCGAAATGGATTCTATGCATGACAATCAAGTCTGAGACTTGGTTGAACTTCCTGAAGGAGTTAAACTTATTGGTTGTAAATGGGTTTATAAAAGGAAGCGAGGGCCCGATGGAAAAGTGGAAACCTTTAAGGCCCGACTGGTTGCGAAAGTTTACACTCAACGTCATGAGATTGACTATGAGAAACCAAAATTAGTGCTTTTCATGTCTTGGATGTAAATTGATGTGTATTTAATGCACAAATCATTTTGGTAGTGTTTTGGAAACACTTAATTATCTATTTGACAAATTAAGACCAAAATAATCCAATGCAAAACCTTGTCACTTTTGGTAATTTTCGGTTTTGGCTGCATTTGGGACTTTGAAATTTGATTTTTCAAATTTTGGAGTATTAAAATAAATTAATTTATTTTAATAATCTAAGAAAAATTATTGAAATCGAAAAAAAATTAATTTAATTTATTTCCGCGACTCGATAAAACCATAAAATCGCCAACAAAATCCGTAGGGAAAAGCAACTAGATGAGGGAAGAGACCCATCTGCCTGGATCAGGTCAACAATGGTGGCAAACATTGTTCCCATGCAAGATAGTTATGACATAAATCATAGAGATCGGTTTATGCTAAAAGTAGCAACAACATAAGGATTAAAAAAGAGACATAAAATACTAAGACATTTCCAGTAACGTTGCTTTCGTTTACCTATTGATAAATTTAATTTATTTTCATACATTCGCTTCCAAACTTTAATTAATCTTTAACTTTAGTTAGTTGATTTTAACGTATTTGTTAAGTGAAGTAGTTTCTTTCGCCCTTGACGGGTGTGACTTGGTGACAAAAGACTTAGAATTTGAATTTCAGGTTCTGGGTTTGAGTTTAGGAGGTGCATTTCTCATAAAAGCATGGGGCAACCGGGGTTTTACCTACTCCACTTAAGCTTAGGTCGAGTGGTTTGGCGGCGAGGTTTTCAACATTTCCAAAAAAAGTAATTTCTTTCGTAGCCATCTCTATGTGGGATCGACACCTCAATCTATATTGCGACAACTGCGTGTATCTTTTGAACGAAATCATACATCTTCTACTTCCTATGAATGGCGTCCTTCCCCTGAGACCATTCAAGGGGTAAAGTCTACTCTGAAGCAAATCTTTTCATTTGATGTTTTCAGCCTTTCAAAGAGCTAGAAGGATTTGGTTCCCTCAGCTATCTCTACTCTCATATCCTCTGCATCCTCATCTAGTGTCAAAGAAAAAGTTTGCGTAACTTATATTCCTTTAATTTTCTCCTCTTTTAAGAGTCTTGACTCCCGAGCTATTGATTTGAAGAATGAAGAGTGATGATAAAAAAAGAGAGGGTGTCGAACTTGTTACCGAATTCTAGGGCCCGTGTTAAGGAGAATGGGGAGTTTAAAGATGGTTTAGTTCAAGAGGGGAGAGTTGATATGCTAGCTAGAGGCCGAGTAGTTGAGATGAGGCATAATGAGATTCACATTGAGATCCTTTCTTTGATTGGCTTCATAAACAAGAATTAATGAATTATGCTTAGTTGAAAGTATGGGATGAAGAGTGTGCCAAGTGAAGCAAGAGAGCTTTGATTGTATTGTTCAGTGGCAAGGCTTGTCACACTCTTTTGTCTTTCAGGATGAACAGTTTCCTTTGATTGCTAGGAACTTGCTTCCTTTTGTAATATTTAACTTGAACTTGGATTGTTTTGTTACTTGACTTGAACTTTTGAGGAAGAATAACTATAACCATTCATTTCATTCTATTTAACTTCTAATATAATATATATATATATATATATATCAGATGCCAGAATTTGACTTCTTTCATGTTGCAGGATTTTAGCCATGTTGTTGGCTTTTGCATGTTTTTTAGCCATATTGTTGGCTTTGGATGTAGAATTTAGATTATTTGAACCATTTACTTTTGTTTTTCAGCTTTCTGATACTTTATAGTAGCATATTCCAGAATTTTAGTTCCAGTCCTGTATTTTGTGCTATATGAGGAAAAATTACAGAATTTGATGGCAATTATTTTTCTTTTGATGAAAAAGTGGCCATTTGGTCTTACTTCTTTTACAGGATGTTAGGCATAAATTGCTACATGATTTCATGCATTTTCCTTTTAAAATTTCCTACATAATGTTATAGGAAATCATGGAAGATTTGAAAGAAATGATCTAAATTTGGGAGGAAATCATGTATTTTTCCTTTTAGGATCTCATATATTCATGTTGCATTGATTCCATCTAATAAAAATTTATAAGAAGTCAACCGAAAATTGGAAGAAATGATAAAAAGACAAATTGGAAGAGATGACAAAAGGTTGTAGGAAATCTGACAAAATTTAGAGGACATCGTGTATTTCTCTTTTTAAGTAGGAGGAAATGATGGAAAGGTTGGAGGACATCCTCATAAAGTTGGAGAACATCATATATTTCTCCTTTTATATGTAAATCAAATTTAGAACAAGGAAGCCATATGTTGGCTCATTCTTTTTTATTCAGGTCAAAATGACCAATTGTATAAACTTTACAGAAGACTAAGAAATAAACAAAGATAAGATCATGTCATGTCATGTAGATGATATAGTATTAAAACTTGAAGAAAATAAAAGAAACCGAGAGGACACAATAATCTTTCAAGTTGTGCTGACGTTAGAAAAAGTCTTTTTGCAATCTCACTATTTTGTCAAAATTGAGACTACTAAATTTTTGCTGCATTTCTACTTCTATTTTCTGACTTTTCCATGCATTCCTACAAACTTGGAAAATATTTTTTAAGATATTTTCTATTGATGTACCTTTAAGAGGTTCACCTTTAATGCTTTCTAACCAGTAAGAATTTTCTCTTCACACTTTTAGGATCCTGGAATGTTACCAATTAGGTTATCACTTACCAATTTTCTCGTAATCTTTTGTAAAATCTTCCATTTCCTCTCCAATCCTTCTAGTGATAAATGGTCTGGTGAGCATATACTTAATCAAGTTAGTTTGTGACACCACATAAATTTAAGAGGAAACCATATAATTGCATAATTTAGTACAAGCAAAGTGAAGAGCCAAACATATCTTTTCAACCGGGAAATAATCCAATTTTGTATAAGAAATAGTCATGCTCAAATAATAAATAGTTTGTTCATGTCTCATTGAATTATTTTTAGTACAATCAAAGTAAAGACCTCAAAATAGATTCTCAATTGAAGAATAAATCACTTATGTAGAAGAAAGAGTCATGCTCAAATAATAAATAGTCTACTCCTGTCTCATTGAATTGCTTTGGGCAAGGTAACATCCAATTGACTCATTAATGGTTGATATATATATAATTTGAGAAGAATTCCTTCTCTTGGGGGCATAAGAACATAAAGTTTAGCCAAGTTTTATCATCTCAAAAGCATATTGATGTTTTCCTTCCCACTTGAACTCCTCCTCTCATTTCATTTTAACAGATCTGAAAATTCCTTGGTCTTTCCTAAAAGATTTGCGATGAATCTTCTCACATAATTTACTTGCCCTAAGAACATCTATTATTCTTTCTTGTTTTAAGGAGGTATGGCTTCCATCATTGCACTTGTCTTATGTTTATCAATTTTAATTCCTCTTTAGTGAACCAAAAATCCCATGAAATTTTATGCTTTGACATCAAAGGCGCATGTGATAAGATTGAATTTGAGCTTATGTTTTCTCATTCTTTCAATGTCTTTCCGTAAATGGTCCATATAATCTCTGCTATTTTAGATTTCATAATAATATCATCAACATAAACTTCCATAAAATGGCAGCATTCATAACTCTTTGGTAGGTGGTTCTAGTATTTTTAAGCCTAAAAGACAAATTCACCACTAAAAGGTATGAATAGAATTAGGACATTTAAAGGTAATTTTAGAAATATCTTCACTTGCAATAAAAAAAAATGATTATAATTTGAAAATAATACATAAATGATAATAAAACATGTGTTGTAATGGGATCAATTAAAGTATCAACCATAAATATTAGTTAAATATATTAGTTAAATCTAATCCCTTCCAAGAAGAGCTTGATAACTTGTAGAAGAATTTACTGTAAAAATGCAGAAAGAGAAGTTTTACTTCTAAAATTGAGATCCATCAACAATACCCTTAACGTTTTAGTCACCTCTCATGTGAAGGCTACAAATAAAACTTTCGTTAACATTAGATCATCCTCTAACTTTCCTAAGCACTTTAGAGTTTGATCTTCCATTTACATGTGCTTTGATATATTTAGGCTTGATATATTTGGCCATCTCCTCTGAAAGTTTTTCAAACACTATCCTCTTAAGAGTTCCATATTCTACAACCTGGATAGTCACTCTATAGTATGACTTCTAATTCTTCTCATCCTCCAAAAATGAAGGTGATTCCCTTAAATTTCTTATTGATTTCTCACTTTCTATAACTCATTATTTACTTTCTTCCTAGAAGTTTAACTATAGAGTCAAGCTTTCCGTGGCACAATCAAAAGGAACAAAAATTGCTCTCACTACGGAATTACATCCTGTAAGTTCTTCCTCCATCTTATCATCTGAACTGCCAACTGACTTGATCTTTGTTAGATTTCCAGCAGACTTTTAATTTTACCTTCACAGGATCCTGCAATGATGTCTCATCTATCTCCCAAATAGCTTTTTGGCTTAGATGTAGTGGAAAGTTTCGTAAGAAACTTTTTATGTTCCACTATGTGCCATTGGTTGCTTGGCATGATCATTGGAGGAGTCAAAAATCTTGATTGTCTTCTTTGAAAAGAAATGTTATGAGGTGGTTGAGGACTTAGAGGTTGCCAAACATGGATTGTCTGTTTCTCCTTCAAGTTTCATCCTGCATCATTTTCCTACACCGAATAATTTTTATGAATCCAGACTTTGTGAATAACCCTTTTTGGATGAATCTCCAAAGCCCTTTTCCCTTTGTCTCCTCCTTGCATACAACATCTCTCGTAAGTCAAAAGTTATTGTAATATCCCGAATTTTCAAAATAGTTATGGAAAGTTCTCGGATTGAAATTTAGGTTTCAGAATGAGACAATATCGGAGAATAAGAGTTTAGACATTGAAAAATATATTGGAATATTTTAAGGTGGGATTCCGTTGTATTGGAAATCGTGTAACTCGAAAGGATTTGTTACACGTATTTTTGGATATTTTTTATATGAGTAAGTTTCGTTATTTTAGCAATCGAAATAGTAGACGAACGATTAAGCTGATTTTTAATCCGTTTAAAAGTTTTTTTTGAAGATAAATAACTTCCGTGTTAAGCACTTTTCGAAATTTGCACTAGAAAGGCCTAAAAAAATATGAATTTCCGAATTAGTATATTTTCAGGGACCTAATCGTAAATTCGTGGGGCTGTTTTATAATTTCAAACAAAAATTTCTTATTTAAATCAAAGCCCCTATTCGACCCCCATTACGCATCTCTGAAAAGTAGCATGATGGCCGGCCACCGGTAGGCGCACCAGCATGGTTAGCATTGTTTAGCCACCCTGCGTCAAATGGTAGCCAGCGACGGCCTTGGAATCGCCAAAAAATGGCTAGAAGTAGAGGAAAACATGCAGCTTTAACCCATCTCGGTTCCGACTCGTCATTTCAATCTACAGGTCGAGACACCCACCAAATCGAAGTTCTTGGATCGTACTACGAGGCTGTGGTGACGATTTTTTCGAACGGTGCTCCATTTCACGCAATTGAAAAAAAAAGTAAACATGAATAGTGAAACTCATTCGCCCGAGTGCTCCGATTCGAATTTCGTCTTTTTCTACGCATTCGTGGGAGCGTTCGTAAATTTTAAGGGTGTGCATGGTTTCAATTCAAACCTCAACCTGACCCGAACCGAACCGCGTGATTTGAAAAAAATATAAAAATGATTTCGGGTCAGCCTGAACCGAACCGTAAATTTTGGATCGGTGCGCGGTTTTGACCCAAACCGCGACCCAAACCGCGACCCGAACCGCAAAATCGTAAATTGTGACTCGAACCGCCTAAATCGCAGACCCGCGTTCAAATTATACATTATTTTATATTTTTCTTTTTCTTTAAGCATGAAATTTAAGATATTTAATGATCATATGAAAATATGCAATGTATAAATGAAAATTATGTATTTTTTTCCTTCAATTATTATGTGAAAACACACAAAATTTTCTTTAAAAAATTTCTAATCCAAACCACCGACCCGAACCGCTTAAACCGCTGAACCATCGACCCGAACCGCCAAAGTTTTTCTTATCAAATTCACGATTTCGATTTTTAATTTCCCAAATCATCAATCCGCACGGTTTGAAATATAAATGAAAAAACCGACCCGAACCGCACCGCTAACACCCTACTAAATTTCGCCCAACAATTTTACACGAAATGGATTTTGGGAAGTATTTAGTGATTTGAAATTAGGCCCAACAAGAAAGAGCTAGTGGCCCAAACCCCTCCTTGTCCGTCTAATTGACGGACGCATCATAACAATCACAGTCACTGCTTACCAGCCGGCGATGCTCGCCTGAGCTGCCAATGCCCTCTAATTTCTCGCCACGTGGCATAAATCGGAAGACATTGCCCAACAACTGCCTCATCCACTCCTTTCTCAGTCACATATCTAATGGCCAGCTCTTTGAGGCCATCTCTTCACTCGATTTATTAGCTCAAAAAGGCATTCGCTTACCCGCAGAAACACTAGCTTCTGTCTTACAACAGTGTGCAAAAACGAAATCTTTGAAATTAGGCAAATTGGTCCATCTCCATTTGAAGCTAACCCAACGCAAAACACCCACAACGTTTTTATCAAACCATTTGATCAATATGTACTTTAAATGTGGCCAGCGATATTGATGCACGCAAGGTGTTCGATAAAATTCCTGTTAAAAATTTATATAGCTATAATAATATGCTTTCTGGGTATTCTAATTTAGGCATGATGAAGCCTGCTAGGAAGTTATTTGATAAAATGCCGGAGAGGGATGTTGTTTCATGGAATACGATGATTGTAGGGTATGCACAAAGTGGGGGTTTTGAGGAGGGTTTGAGGTTTTATAAAGAGCTGAGGAGGTTGTCGATTACATACAATGAGTTTAGTTTTGCTGGTATTTTGACAATTTGTGTGAAAATGGAGGAGTTGAAGCTCACCAGGCAGGTTCATGTGCAGGTTTTGGTTACTGGGTATTTATCAAATGTTGTGATTTCAAGTTCAATTGTTGACGCATATGCGAAGTGTGGAGAGGTAAGTGATGGTAAGAGGCTGTTTGATGAGATGAAAGTGAGGGATGTTCTTGCTTGGACCACTTTGATTTCAGGTTATGCTAAATGGGGAGACATGGAATCAGCTAGTAAGTTGTTCAATGAGATGCCTGAGAGGACCCCGGTTTCGTGGACAGCTTTGATTTCTGGGTACGCTAGAAATGGTTTAGGTCGAGAGACGCTTGAATTTTTTACAAGGATGATGTTTCTCCGCATTAGACCTGATCAATATACATTCAGTAGTTGTCTTTGTGCTTGTGCTAGTATAGTTTCACTTAGGCATGGTAAACAAGTACATGGTTTTTTTGTAAGGAGAAATTTTAGACCTAATACAATAGTTACGAGTTCTCTCATTGACATGTATTCAAAATGTGGAATTCTAAATGATGGCAGGCGGGTGTTTGATCTTACTGATAATAAGAAAGATCCAATGCTCTGGAACACGATGATTTCTGCTTTAGCTCAGCATGGTTATGATGAGGAAGCCATACAGATATTTAATGACATGGTAAGATCAAGTGTGAAGCCAGATAAGATCACTTTGGTTGTCATTCTTAATGCATGTAGCCATTCGGGGCTAGTGCAGGAAGGGCTTTATTATTTTGAATCCATGACTCGTGATCTTGGCATCGTTCCCAATCAAGAACATTATGCATGCTTAATTGAACTCTTGGACCAAGCTGGATGTTTGGACCAGTTAATGAATCAGCTCGAGAAGATGCCTCGTAAGCATGACATCCATCTTTGGAACGCATTACATGATGTGTTCAGAATCCATGGAAATATAGAGATGGGAAGAAAAGAAGCTGAACAACTAATTGATTTGAAACCTCAGTCCTCTGCAGCCTATGGACTGCATTCAATTATATATTCTGCTCCCAGGAAAGAGAAATTGGTGGAAAAAGTGAGACAGCTTATAAATGAGAGACCGGTCAAGAAAGAACAATCTATTAGTTGGATAGAAATTGAAAATAAGATAAATGCTTTCTCTGTATCAGATAGGTTGCATCCTATGAAAGATGTAATATACTCAGTTTTGGAACAGTTAGCTGACCAGATGGAAGAAAATGCTCCATCCCTTGACGCAGAAAGGTAGAAGTTTGTTGTTCTACTCTTTGCTTGGCTTTGACGAGCCAGAGTTACAGAAATTATATTTTTCTTAATTTTTCCATTTGTAAATTTTTTTTTTTTTTTTTTTTTATACTTTTGTCGAATGAGCAAGGTTTTAGCATCTGAGATGTTTTGTTCAGATTTTGTAGAACTGAATTTCCACAATGACAGTTGTCAGATTGCCCAAAATTTTGAAGAGTAACCTCGTGGAATACAATTCGTTTCGTTGTGTCAACCTTTTGTACTGTTTATTCAATAAGATTAGAGAAGAGGTTTGTCAGTTACAATCTTTCTCCTTTTGCGTATGTGATTATCACCTGATATGTAGTTGTTTGTAGATGTAGAGATGTTACTACCTTTTCTGGAGTTCATATATAGGTACGTCCATTTAAAGCACTTGACTTAATAATGGTCTAAACATTTTTACTCAATAGCAAATCAACTGTTGACAAGGATTTAGACATAAACTTGGACTTTTGCAAAGAAATATTGAAGCCAGGTTGGGTTTAGCCGGGGCTGAGGCAAACCACCGACTTATAGAGTTAACCAAAGTATAAATTATTTGACATTATACATAATACAAATGTATATATGACATAGAAACCATACTAGAGGATAATTCTAGAAACCGTCACTATAGTTGATGTGAGATTCATCAATTAATTGTTTCTTATTTTTCCGAGTAATTTAGAATGCTAATTACAAGTAATTTTAAATAAATAATCATCTTTTCAGGATTATTTTTCCTTTTCCCTTTCCTTTATGATAATTTGTTGAATTTCCACTGAAAAATGGGATATTTTGTATAAAAATATCCAACGAATGTTGGCCAAAAACTCAAATTTAAATACACTTAGTCTCTTACCCTCCTAACACTTTGACTCACTTATGTATCTTGAGGAAGCACTATATATTTGTTTATATTGTCTTAGTTTTGAAATTTGTTGGATTTATTTAGGTAAAACATATTGTAGTGAGAACTTTCATGATCCTCATTATGGATGATTTACGAATTAATTAACCCATTTTTTAACCTATGACATTCTGTTATTTAGTATTAGTAGCAAATCAGTATATGTTCATTTACTGGATCTGTAGCTAATATTGGTGGTTAAAGATTTTCAGCACTTCTGTTTCATGAAATTAGCTGTATACAAAGGAGGTGGAGGATGAACAGGGATATTGAATGACTATGGATGAGTTGGTATTTGTGCTAAAGTGACTATTATTGACACTCAATTTTCTGATACACTTTTCTTAACTTCTCGGACATTAGTATTCTTTCTCACGTGCTTTACACTGGTATGATTTCATTTCATGCAAACCTTGACTGCTCTTTGCCAGGTTTTATTCATAAATTACTGATAAACAGTTAGTATGTATCAGTGATTAAGTAGCTAAATGATCATTTGAATTACATGGGGTACCAATAGTCTCTCGAGATCTTTCCATGTATGTATTTATTTATTTTTCATCACAATCTGTTGTAAGCTCTTAAGTACGCAATTATGGTGTATTTGCACCCTATAAATAGTCCTGGCTATGGTCCGGTTCAGGAACTGAACCGAACCATCCGGTTCAGGAACTGAACCGAACCATCCGGTTCTACAGTTCCAGTTGGAACCGTAACCGAACTGGTTTTGCGGTTACAGTTTCCGTCTTTTTGGAATCGTAGAACCGGACCAAACCGGAACCGAATCGAAAAATTTTGGGGGAAAAAAGAAAGAAAAGTGGTTTGGTTCCGGTTCCAAACCGGAACCGGACCGAACCTTAAGGTTCCAAATTATGTGGAATTCGGTTCGGTTTTGGAATCGAAACTAGATGTACAGAATCAGGAAAACATAATGTTTATAATGCTGTAAGCCAGGTATTTTTTCATCTTAAACTCTCATTGATGTCTCATATTTTATTCGTTTGTCTTATTTTAATGTTCTTGCAAAAATGAGACTGAGTTACTATAACTGTTATGAGATTTTTTGGTGGTACAGGCACACATCATTTGTATGGCATAATCTTAGTGGACAAGCATTCAAATGACATGGTAAACTCTACAAACCTTTCATAATGGAAGGTCCTTAAAAGTTTTTCTGCTTATCTTCTTGGACAATTTGATTATTAAGGTGCCACAGTATTATTCAAATGGTCTTGCAGTTCATTTCTTAGATTATGTTGTGGGTTAATATTACATTTTCGTTCATGAAGGTTTCCTATATATTGTTACCTTATCAATACAAAATCATGTCTAAAGATGTTATATCGACTCCTAACGGCTGAATGGGTTGATCTTCAGAGTGTACGATGACAATTTGTGGGCAAGGAAATCTGTCCTCACTAAGTGGATAGCATGGTTTTTAAAGGCGTGCCTGGTGCAGGCCACTGCTTCTGATGAAAAGTCAGGCGCAGTGGCTTTCAATCAAAAGACGCAAGCCTCAGAATCTTGCGCTTCACACAAATGGGTGAGAAAAATTCTAACTCGGGTGAGAAAAATTCAACCCGAATACATCAACCTAACCCGATCTGAAATCAAGTTGTATAACAGTTCTTTTTAATACATTAATACATTAAGATGGGTTTTGGGGTTTAAATTTCGACAAACACATTAATTTGTATTATCAATATTATATATCAATCAGAAAATTTCTTAGATATTAATTAATTCAACGGTTAAAATCCTAAAGATTTATTTATGTATAACTAATTTTATTTATTTATTTATTATAATTATAGTTGTTAAAGGCGAAAGGCACACCGATGTGCCAAGGTCTTCCTAGGCGTAGGTGTAAGGCGCAAGACGAGGCGTGCGCCTGATCGAAGTGAGGCGCATGGCATACCATGTATTTTTTTAGCTTTTATATCAGTTTCTCAATTTAAATAATTCATATAAATTGTATTTAATAAATTTATTTTATAAATTTCAATTCAGCAAGTAAAATAATAATCATATCACATAGGTTTTTATTATTTCACGTTTTAATTTTGTAATTAAAAAAAGATTTAATGAGATGCATCACCAACGCGTCTCGCATAAAAGGTTCAGTGAGGCGATGCGGCAACGCATGTGCGCCTTTTAACAAATTATAATTCATTTAATTTATTATCAATCATTAATTACATATATGTATTGAGATAAGAGAAGCTTGATAAGAATTTGTCTATATCATATAAGAAAGATGTGCATCAACCAGTTGAATGAAAGTTCATGTTTTCTTAACATGAAACATCAACCAGCTGTACCCACAGATTATGGCTAGTTTTTCATAAATTTTTTTCCATTATTATCAAAATATTTTTGAATAAATTAAAGGATATTTTGTTATAAACGTGTTAGTGGCCTCATCAATTTAATAGATTGTTTATCTATCTTATTCATATAATCAATTGTTTTGTTTTATATTTTTACATTGTTTACACTGGACATGAATTTGTTAGAATTGTATTTTGAAATTTTTGAAATGATTTTTCTTTGTTTTAGTTGAACAAATACTTATAATTACTTTCGCAATTTGTACCTCACCACTCGCACCATGCGCCTTGAGGTGCGTGCCTAAGTCCCAATCCAAGGAGAGGCAAAAGGTTTCAGGTTTCTATAAGGTTTTGTGTAACATCTCTCTCGGAGATGCTACCGGTATGGAATAGGCTGACCTATCCTCTTGAGCCTTTAACTTTGAACATCACTACTAATACCATCTCAAACATAAACTCATGCATGACCGGCGTAAACACACACGTATAACGCAAGCGCACGTATCGTTCAAGTAGTATAAAAATATCGATCACACGAGGACTTAATTCCTACTGTTGTTAATAATTATTGATACTATTTATTTACAAATATCTAATTGAGGTGAAGAGAATGATTGTTTGATTGATTTGGTTGATTGTAGTTTTGCAAAATAAATAAATAAATAAAAAGATAAAAGAAAATATTAAGGAAAATAATAAAAGATACAAAGATTTAGGGTTGTGAATCATTCTAATATCATTTAAATGATGAAGTGATTATTTTATGTTTGTGTAATAAATCAGTTTACTAACCTGGAACACTAAATTATGCAAAAGCCTCTGTCGATGGTCAGACGCAAATACCCAGTTTAACCCAATTGAACCATATGTCTATGTCAACCAAATTATCTGGATTCATTAAGTTTAAGTTCCAATTATGGCTACCCCCGCCCGACAGGTATATGTCTATCCTGTAAGGAAATCTATTAGATGGTTATCTATCCTCAAGGAAGATCATTGGCTATTAAGTCTAAGGCTGAAACCTAAAATCCCTATGTCTAGTTCATTTTAGATTTACCACATCAATCTTATTGGTGATCAGACAACAAGAAGCATTAAACTTAAGACTTAATAAGTAAACCTTTAAATTACCCAAACTATAAAATAACCCCTTATAAACCGGTGATATTAGAATTCATCACAACCCCAGATAACTAACACATAACTAGGGCTAGTAAAA
The DNA here is from genome assembly GCA_019454045.1 of Zanthoxylum bungeanum. Taxonomy (NCBI): domain Eukaryota; kingdom Viridiplantae; phylum Streptophyta; class Magnoliopsida; order Sapindales; family Rutaceae; genus Zanthoxylum; species Zanthoxylum bungeanum. The sequence continues at coordinate 10,048 of SKCR01035349.1, read as the reverse complement.
GACCTAAAGTAAAAATACTGAAAAGTAAAAGACATAAGTAAAAGCTGAAAAGTAAAATAAAATAAAATGCTAAGGTAAAAGGAATTACTTTTACTACTACTAATTTAGATATCTCCCATAAAATAATATATAAACTTGTGATAATATTAACAACCGACCAGTCTGGCGGTATCCTGATTAAGTCAAATTAAGTCCAACCAGCCATAAAGGCGGTAATATTTGTCCATAAACTAGCCATAAAGGCGGAACCAAAATTAAATTACCAACCGACCAATCTGGCTGTATCCTTGATTAGTCAGGTTTAAACCAGATTAAAATTAAATTACCAACCGACCAATATAGCGGTATCTTTTTTAAGTCAATATTTTAAATAGTGAATATATTATTTTTAAGGGAGATTAATCTAAATAGTAACAGTAAAAGAATTATCTTTCACCCTAGCTGGAGAAGTTACCTCCTCATAGTGAATAGTAACAACTGTAAAAAGTAAAAAGTAAATTAATATTATTACAGAACGTAATTAAAATTATTTACAAAACTAAAAATTAAAAATTAAAAAACTAAAAACTAAAAGAATCTAGAGAGAGAAACTCTCTATTTAGATAGAATAGAAGAGAGAGTGGTACAATAAAATCTGAAATCTCGAGCTGAATTTATAGGCCTCGGTGGGGTTCCAGCGTCGCGACGCCAAGTCCTTTGGCGTCGCTACGCCAGCTGCAGTTGGCGTGGCATGTTCTGGTTTTGACACGTGGCAATTCGGATAAGAGGATAAGGCGATACGTGGCGAGGCGGCTAAGAGCTCAATTATTATGTTGACGTGGCGATGACGTGGCACTGACGTGGCAAGGCGGCTGAGATCAATTGTCGGCACCGTAAGATTGCGACACGTGGCGGCACGTGTCATGCTGTGATTGGCTGGTGATGACGTGGCATGTTGACTCGGTTGACCTGCTGACGTGGATGATGACGTGGCAAGACGCGTGGAAGAGTTGACGCGTTGACCGGATGACGTGGCGACACGTAGGATGACACGTGGCACACGTGGAAATAGTAATTGTCGGCACCGTAGGATGATGACATGTGGCACGGCGCACGTTAGCAGATTGCTGTGATGGTGACACGTGGCACGGTGCACGTTAGCAAAGTCAACTTTTCTCAGATTCTGATTTGTGGACCTGGTGCACGTTAGCACTGTTCGGCGCATGTTAGGCGTCGCGAAGCGGAAGGTCTTGGCGTCGCGACGCGGGAATTTACCAAAATGCTCTTTTCGTCCAATTTTCACTGTTTTGGCCCAAATCACCTCCAGAATGTCCTGAAACTTTATTTATCTACAAAATAACACAAAACACATCAAAATATTCACAAGACTCAAGAAAGTATATAAAATATTAGGTTAAATGAGTGGGAAATAGTGATATAAATACCACTCATCACACCCCCAAACCTAACATTTTGCTAGTCCTCGAGCAAAACATAGAATAAAATAACATAATAAAATAAAATTTAACTAAGCCACTTTCGTAGGGATCACGATTGCATTTAGCATATGCAACAAGCCTTTAAACCCTTAGGTGTCCCTAGTGGACGAGTTGTAGTCTCGTGAGGGTTTACAGCAATGCTACCCACAAACATTTTACAAAAGTAAAAAGGTATTAAAACTAATGCACACAAAAGCAAAAAGACAAGCGAAAAGAGAATAAAGAAGTTAGTGACTAATCAGGTGAAACTTCTACTTCAAGTTACTAGTTGTTTTGTTTCATTCTAAATTACTGAATAAGTAAGTTCTTCGATTATTTTTACCATTCTTCATATTCACAGCCAACAAGATATTAATCAACTCATTTTTGCCCACAATAGTCATAAGTGCAGTTGATAAGAGAGTAATATTTTTGTCCTAAAGTTCTATCAGATTTCACACCTTTTGGTAGCAATGGAATAATTTTTCTGATTTTTTCTTTGATTTTTTTTTCTATTTTTTATTTATATACAATATCTTCCATCTATGTAACGAGTGTTGGGTCGGTGGCTCCCAAACCAGTTGGCTTTAGGAGACCAGGTGTTAAGACACCCTTACGGACTTAATTACTCAGACTTCAGATATATATATTTTTGCAGCATCTTTGATCCATGTAGCGAACTTTGGGCCAGTGACTCCCAAACCAGTTGGTTTTAGGGCACTAGGTGTTAAAACACCCTTACAGACTTAATAACTCGGATCTCAGATTTTTTTTTTACTCCATCACTTTTTGGGATGCTTCCTCCAATTAAACTATAGCACTGAATATTACAAACTTTTCAATTTTAGCTCATGTTCGTATGTTACTATATATGTTGATAATATCTGTCAACTGAGCATATGAAGATCCATTTTAGTCCGTTTTATGGAGAATACACAAATTAAATAATTCAAAATGAAATAAACAAAAATTAACTTATTTCGAAAATAGGCTTGAGATACGTCTCAGGAGTGGAAACTCCTTACTCAGCTATCTCTTACCAATTTCACATTTTTAGTCAAAATAAAAGAACGCAAAAACACAAAATATTTTTGTAATTTTTGAAAAATTTTCAATTTTTTTGTATTTTTCGAAAAATTTTGGACTAAAAATAAAAACAACATACAAACTAAAAACAAGGTACTAATCAAGACTAAAAATAAAAACAACATACCAACTAAAAACAAGGTACTAATCAACTAATTCCCTCCCCCAAACCTAAATGAGACATTGTCCCCAATGTCTTAAACAGTAAAAGAAGAGTTTAGAAAATAATACATGGTTAGCTGAAAATCTACAAAAAATCAAAGGTTAAGATCCAGATTAATTCGACGCCTCTTACCACGATCGTCCTCAGACCAATTTATCTTTGAAAGAATAGGGTCAATTCGTGGTTCATAGGCTAAGAGTTGGTCAATTAGATCCGAAGCAGTTCTGGCAGTAAATAGTAGTTCTTTTAAAGGTTTTGACACGAACCCATTTCTCCAAGCATCATCAAGAAACACACAAAGAAAATCATAAAATCCATCAACGTTGAGCAGTCCAATTGGTTTCTGGTGTATGTTCAGGTTCGCCCAAGATAACACTATAAAAATTTCCTCCAATGTGCCCAAGCCACCTGGCAAAGCAATAAAAGCATCAGCACGGTTAATCATTTCTACCAGTCGTTCAGACATACCTGGCACGATCAATTCCTCTCCGTTTGATGATCCAATAAGATTTGCCTCTGCCAAGGGTTTTGGGATGATTCCCAAAACGTGACTGCCTCCTTCCTGTACAGCCTTTGAAACGATCCCCATAAGTCCAAGATTTCCTCCGCCATATATTAAGTGCATATTCCTTGCAGCTAAGAATCGACCCAATTCATGTGCTGCTTCTACGTATTGTGGTTTAGTACCAACACTACTACCGCAAAACACACAGATGTTTTCAACTCGTCTTCTTGAAGTGGCTTCCATTTTTATATGTATTTCTTTCTCAACTCTGGATGCCTTCAAAAGTGCATTGATGAATTGAATTTATAGAACCTGAAAAGGGTGAGTAATAATAGCACTAGTATCTTCCAAACGACGTTTGTTAGCTAAACAACAAAAGAAATCGTGAAAGGTCAAAAAGTCTGGATCCTGTCTACGAAAATAAAGATAATTACAACAGAAAAGCGAATCAAAGCAATAATTAAGGCAACAGAATTGTGTACGCAATACGCCACTCGTTTGGTATGTAAATCCATTAGGATACGTCTCAAGAATTAATTCTTTACTCAGTCATCACTAATGAATTGTTTCTCATCTTTGTGATTGCCAAACACCATTCATTATTTCTTAAAATGCTCCGTTTGTGCTTTTCCCTACAAAAATAACAAACAAAATTAAAAAAATTCTACAACATGTATACACAAAATATAAAACAGAAATTACAAAAAATTGCATGGGTTGCCTCCCTGCTAGCGCTACATTTTTCGTATTCAGCCAGACGTGACTGAAATTCATCTGTTAAGGAGGTTTCCATGTCGTTTTAGATGTCCGATCAAAGACAATCCCGTGAGCGTTGCTTTTGAAGGGTCTCTTCCAACGGTAAAGTGGTAAAAAGAGTTTTGTCTCATTCAGTGCTCGTGCCACCTTTTTGCTCCTTGTTGTTCCAGTGATTCCTGCAAAGAAAGAAAGAAAATCAGGAGGTCTTATATGGTGCTTGACTTGGAATGGGAGTTCCATTCTGTCAAGCTTTTGGGCGATATCTTTGATTTGTACTCCCCAAAATAGCGATGTTTTTCCAGAATGCTCTGGATCTTTATTAAGGTCAGACATTTGCTCCTCCATTTGCTCTGCTTCTTGTTCCACCTTTTCTTCACAGATGTATTGTAAAATTCTCGTATTCAGTTTTTCATCTGTCCTCTGTGAAATACATGCTTCAAAATTGTCAACCTGAGGATGAAAAGATGTTTCTGATATTAGGTTTTCATCATCTGATACGACTAGAATGGATGGTTCAAGTAGATCTTCTTCAAACATCAAGGTAAAGCATGCTCCAAGATCTTCATTTTGAGGATTGAAAGTTTGATCCTCCGTTGTTGGTACAGTTGGTACAAATAGATCAGCTTCATCCTTGTCAGAATCTGAATATTAAAAGTCAATTGAGACTTTGCCGGTTCGGGCTCCTGAACTGATACCTCTGGTTGTTGATACTGCTCAGCCTCCTCCTCTGTTGAAGTGTCATTGTGAATCTCTGGGTACTCGAAGGCTTCATCAGTGTCATCTGAAACTGGTTCTTGAGGTATGTAGTTCTGGTTTTCTGTGAATTGTCTCATTTGATCTGTCATCCACTGAATGAATTCTGATTGTCTCTGAATACTTTCGAATTGATTCTGACTTGTTTCAAGCATTGTATCCAACTTTTCTTTTCGTTTCTTGAACATATCTTCAAGCATGTTTGGCAACTGATCTTCCTCTGATGGTTCTAATTGTTGATGAAGATCATTGTAGGTGGGTGGTGGATAAGATGGAAAATGTGGTTCTGTGAAATGTGATGGCTCGTTATACCATGAAGGATCTTGATAGCTCTGCCACCCTGGATGGTAGTTGTATTTGCAGTAATCTCTAGGGTGGTTACCATTACATATGTCACATCTCCCCATTGCGTTCTGTTGAGCAAATGTGGTATTGCTTGGTTCTGGCATCCAGTGATAATTGTTGGGTTGGACAACAGGCCTCAGAAAACTGGACTGTTGCTCCCAGATTTGGGGTGTATCTTCTAGTAAAGCTCGTGATCTCTCAATCTCCCAATAATGTTCCATTTTTTAAATTACCTGAAAATACAATAAAGAAATAAAAATTACAGATAAAGAAAATTAGATACAAGTAAATTAGATAGCTTCAAAATTAATAACTCAAGAAAAATAAGTCCCCGGCAATGGCGCCAAAAACTTGAACGGCGTAAACACACACGTATAACGCAAGCGCACGTATCGTTCAAGTAGTATAAAAATATCGATCCCACGAGGACTTAATTCCTACTGTTGTTATTAATTATTGATACTATTTATTTACAAATATCTAATTGAGGGTGAAGAGAATGATTGCTTGATTGATTTGGTTGATTGTAGTTTTGAAAAATAAATAAATAAATAAAAAGATAAAAGAAAATACTAAGGAAAATAACAAAAGATACAAAGATCTAGGGTTGTGAATCATTCTAATATCATTTAAATGATGAAGTGATTATTTTATATTTGTGTAATAAATCAGTTTACTAACCTGGAACACTAAATTATGCAAAAGCCTCTGTCGATGGTCAGACGCAAATACCCAGTTTAACCCAATTGAACCATATGTCTATGTCAACCAAATTATCTGGATTCATTAAGTTTAAGTTCCAATTGTGGCTACCCCCGCCCGACAGGTATATGTCTATCCTGTAAGGAAATCTATTAGAGGGTTATCTATCCTCAAGAAAGATCGTGGGCTATTAAGTCTAAGGCTGAAACCTAAAATCCCTATGTCTAGTTCATTTTAGATTTACCACATCAATCTTATTGGTGATCAGACAACAAGAAGCATTAAGCTTAAGACTTAATAAGTAAACCTTTAAATTACCCAAACTATAAAATAACCCCTTATAAACCGGTGATATTAGAATTCATCACAACCCCAGATAACTAACACATAACTATGGCTAGTAAAAACTTAAAAGTAAAAGACCTAAAGTAAAAATACTGAAAAGTAAAAGACATAAAGTAAAAGCTGAAAAGTAAAATAAAATAAAATGCTAAGGTAAAAGGAATTACTTTTACTACTACTAATTTAGATATCTCCCATATAATAATATATAAACTTGTGATAATATTACCAACCGACCAGTCTGGCGGTATCCTGATTAAGTCAAATTAAGTCCAACCAGCCATAAAGGCGGTAATATTTGTCCATAAACCAGCCATAAAGGCGGAACCAAAATTAAATTACCAACCGACCAATCTGACGGTATCCTTGATTAGTCAGGTTTAAACCAGATTAAAATTAAATTACCAACCGACCAATATAGCGGTATCCTTTTTAAGTCAATATTTTAAATAGTGAATATATTATTTTTAAGGGAGATTAATCTAAATAGTAACAGTAAAAGAATTACTTTTCACCCTAGCTGGAGAAGTTACCTCCTCATAGTGAATAGTAAAAACTGTAAAAAGTAAAAAGTAAAAAGTAAATTAATATTATTACAGAACGTAATTAAAATTATTTACAAAACTAAAAATTAAAAAACTAAAAACTAAAAGAATCTAGAGAGAGAAACTCTCTCTTTAGATATAATAGAAGAGAGAGAGAGTGGTACAATAAAATCTGAAATCTCGAGCTGAATTTATAGGCCTCGGTGGGTTTCTAGCGTCGCGACGCCAAGGCCTTTGGCGTCGCTACGCCAGCTGCAGTTGGCGTGGCATGCTCTGGTTTTGACACGTGGAAATTCGGATAAGAGGATAAGGCGACACGTGGCGAGGCGGCTAAGAGCTCAATTATTATGCTGACGTGGCGATGACGTGGCAAGGCGGCTGAGATCAATTGTCGGCACCGTAAGATTGCGACACGGGCGCCACGTGTCATGCTGTGATTGGCTGGTGATGACGTGGCATGTTGACTCGGTTGACCTGCTGACGTGGATGATGACGTGGCAAGACGCGTGGAAGAGTTGACTCGTTGACCAGATGACGTGGCGACATGTGGCACAAGTGGAAATAGTAATTGTCGGCACCGTAGGATGATGACACGTGGCACGGCGCACGTTAGCAGATTGCTGTGATGGTGACACGTGGCACGACGCACGTTAACAAAGTCAACTTTTCTCAAATTCTGATTTGTGGACCCGGCGCACGTTAGCATTGTTCGGCGCATGTTAGGCATCGCGACGCGGAAGGTCTTGGCGTCGCGACGCGGGAATTTACCAAAATGCCGTTTTCGTCCAATTTTCACTGTTTTGGCCCAAATCACCTCCAGAATGTCATGAAACTTTATTTATCTACAAAATAACACAAAACACATCAAAATATTCACAAGACTCAAGAAACTATATAAAATATTAGGTTAAATGAGTGTGAAATAGTGATATAAATACCACTCATCAATGCATATGGACCATTGCCCAATTCAACAATATAGAATAAAACTTTATACTCAGAACTGTGTACCCAAATATATTACATTTTATAATCATGTCCTGGACACCTTAACTTATTACACACACAATCACTATCATACACAATGTTTGATACATGACTTTACTTCGACTCTCACTAAACTGTGTCTCTGACTTGACATCATGGACCCAAACATCTTAATGACTGCCATTAGTATCCATCCGCTTGAGCTTGTCCTCCGGGTACCTATAAAATAGAAATATTGAGAGTGGGGGAGGGGGGTTAGATCGTTTGAACGACCTAGTCATTGGACAGTTAAAAATGAAAACTGAAATGTTTTTATGAAACATTCATTGGTATGAAATCGAAAACATCTATTGAAAACTGATTCTTTCTAAAAACTCTTTCTTATTCGAAACAATTCTCTTTCTGTGAAACTTTTCTGGAAATCTTTTATGTCTTTTGTGATACTCATAAAACTGTTTCTCTTGAAAACTCTTTCATAAAACTATCTTTTCTAAAAATCATGTCACTAAAAATCTGTAGAAAACCTGATGTTGGGGGGTGTTACGTATCGCTGTCCCCCCATACGCCTAGAAAATCTGTAGAAAACCTGACGCATGGGGGCGTTATATATTGTCGTCCCCCCATACGTTTAACTGGTGGTCTTGGGACGTTACATATCGTTGTCCTCAAGCCACTAAACTAGAGCCAGATGTGAAAATCCATGTCATTGGGGCGTTACGTATCACCGTCCTTCAATGCATGCCACCATCCTGTCTCTGAATCAAGAGTCTAGGGGCGTTACGTATCGCCGTCCCCCTAGCCTTGAAATCTATGATCTAAGGGCGTTACGTATCGCCGTCCCCCTAGTCATGCTCTATATGTGCACATATTATATCCATCAATTCCAATAACCGTCAATTCCATAAGTCACATCTGAGGTGAGTTTTTCCCCATGCCTCCAAAATCACAAGAATCATGCTTTTCAAACTCAAAATTTCTCAAAACATAACATTCATTAAATACTGAAAATCAACTTGGCTAACGCCCTAAAACGCTTAAAAGTAAGTCTCAAGTCAAAACAAAATAAGTAACATCAACTTGAAAAGAAAAGGTCCATTCACATATTAATAACTATTGCCAATGATCTTGGATGCGACTGAAGAGATTCCTGCGGATAAGTTAGTTCGTTCTGTATTCGAGTATGGTTAGCATATATAAGCTAGAATCTAATCATGATCATGGATGTAGTGGATGCTTATGCATGTTGCATACGTGTCGGGATAGCTAATGTGTTCACTGACTTTATCATCCTATGACGAAACTGAAATGGGATGAAACTAGTCTTGCTACGCGTCACGACTCCAGGTCTGACACGTCGCGACGTTCATACGATCAGATTGAAAGAGAGAGCATTTTTTGTTACGCGTCGGGACACTAGGTGCTGAGCGTCGCAACTTCCACATGACCGACCCGAGGCTTCCACATGACCAACTCGAGTCTTCCACACGACGGATCCGAGTATTCCACACCACCTATCCGAGTCTTCCACACGACCAACCCGAGTCTCCCACACGACTGACCCAAGTCTCCCACACGACCGACCTGAGTCAAACACACAACCGATCCGAGATATAGGGTATTTTCATGTTCAACGTGACTTCTATACGCACCGACCCGAGGTAGATGGTATTTTCATGTTCAGCGTGACTCCCAAACACACCGACTTGAGGTATAGGGTATCTTCATGTTCAGTGTGATTCCCACACGCACCGACCCGAGGTATATGGTAATTTCATGTTCAGCGTCGCTCACACAACCTGACCCGAGGTGGAGAGCATTCACTTGTTCGGCGTTGCTCACATACCCTGACTTAAGGTGGAAAGCATTCACATGTTTAGCGTCGCTCACACGACCTGACCTGATGTGGAGAGCATTCACATGTTCGGCGTCTCTCACACAACCTGACCCGAGGTGGAGAGCATTCATATGTTCGGCATCGCGACGCTAGCCCATAAGCGTCGCGATCCGATTTCAGTGCCAATTTCAATTCTCCATTGACACTTCCCAAATCAATTCCAACACTCCCACACTATAACCTTCACACAAACACTTCTTATTACACTCAAAACATGCCATTATCTAGTATCATCAAAACATCAAAAATAATTCCCCCAACATGCTAAGAATTCGGCCCTCATGCCCATTTTACACTTTGACATTATTCCAACCAAGACTTAAGCCTAATCCACTCTAAACAATAAAAAAAAAAAATGTATTGAGGCTTAAATTTTGCTCAATCTTATCAAACAAAACATGTCCTAAGTGTGAGAATGCAAGTGAAGAATGGATGCTCATTTTCCTAAATGAGAAGAAGAAATAAGGAAAAGAAGCTTACTTGAGTAAGAAAAGCTTGAGAATTCTTCACCAT